>APFE030864998.1:0-47613 GCA_000404065.3 Pinus taeda | reverse complement strand
GGGGGGGGCGGGGCGCTTCGTGCAACACTGGTCAACTTCAAGAATGCAAAACGAAGTAGTGAAAATATTGGATTATAAGCAAGTTGAGGATCAACTCACTGTTCCAAAAGCATAGAACAGTTAGACACTTCACCAAGAAGGTCTGAAACCCAACCTTAAAATGCAAAAACTTCAAAAAATTGCAAACCTTAGGTTGATAAAATCTTTTTGCAAAAAGAGACAAAGAAACCGACACCAGCAAGAAACAAGACCATTCCGGACTGCAAATGATCTTAAGAAAGCAAAAAAACCAGGCTACACTCCTGACTGAAGGCAACATTTGAAAAAAAATAAAAATTTTCCAAATATACACAACTGTGTAATAATAGATCTGCGTGTACACGTGATTGTTTCTGAAGAAACTAGTTTATACGCGGGTTTCTTTGGCAAAAACTTAGTGTGTACGCTTCTGTATACAAGAAAAAACACGTATATGCAAAAAAATAGAGAAATAAAAAATACAGACCTGATCCAGAAGATCAGACTGATTGCCCGGACTACAAATGAGTCAACAATACTGGGAAAATCAATAAATAAGAAAGAAAAACCTAGATCAAGGAAAAAACAACCCTTCTAGGAAATACATGACTATAATCCCCAGTGGAGTCACCAGTTTTGTTGGCGGGAAAAACTTCCCTAAGGTAAGGGTTGACAACCTCAACAGATTGAAGGTAGACTATCAACAAGAAGCATACATTCAAGCAAGCTAACTATATAAACTACCAAAATTGGTTGAGAGGAGTACCTATAGGTCCTATGTTTGATGTCAATCCCGTAGGATCCAAACCCTCTGCTTCCTCCAAAGTGATCAAACCTGCAACATAGTTCAGAGAAGTATATATATAGAAAGTAGTTCAAAGTGCATGCATAATAAACATGTTAGATCATTAAGCATAAACATATAAACCATGATATATTACACATGAATCATAAAAAACATGAGAACATAACATATCAGGAACAAGACAGAGCTTCATTATTGATATCAGCAAATAGTTGTGGATATATACAACCTGATCCAACCATGGCACCAACAAAAACTTCCTCTGGTGTAGGAATTTACAGGGTAAGTTCCTCAGACAGAACACCAAAGGACACATTCACAAACAGATCACAGATCAATAAACCAGTGTTCTTGACGTGGTTAAAACCCTCAAAGAGGGAAACAGTCCACAGCCTGAGCCAACGCGGCCACTTCAGGCAATTTATTAATAAAAGAATGAAAATTTACATAAGCTTCTCTCATGAACGGTTACCCTACAAATGACCCTCCATGCTCTTTAAATAGAGCTCTGGACCAATCGGGTGTTAAGCCACGGATCAAGGTGGTATTACCAAGGAGAGCGATGAACTGTCGGTTCACTTATATGTGGATCGTCAGATTGTAGTTACAAAAGTACATAGTTAAAGAAACACACTTTACCTAACTCTACACTTAAGACCAAGTATACTTAACTATTTCCTATGTGTCGGAATATCCTAACATCCCCCCTTAAGAACAACTTGGGATATGATTGAAGGATGTACAAATATGACACAATAGGAGAAGGAAGGAGGCATTAGAGCCTATCCCTCCTTAGTGACAATTTCTTGAACTCCAACCATAAATCGAAGTTTAGTAAACTTCGCCTTTGTGAGAGCCTTTGTAAAGGTGTCTGCAACTTAATCATCTGTTGAACAATATTGCACTCAAGAACATGGTCATGACTGAGCTTTCTGATGAAGTGCATGTGCAGTTCAATGTGTTTGCTGTGCTAATGTTGGACTGGATCTTTGCATAGTTGAATGGCACTTTGATTATCACACCAAAGTGTAGTCGGATGCTGCTGCTAAAAGCCAAACTTTGACAGGATCTGATGAAGCCACATGGCTTCCTTACTAGCTTCTAAGGCACCACGATACTCTGCTTCTGCTGAAGAAAGAGAAATGACACTTTGTTTCTTGCAAGCCCATGTACTAGGTCCTGAACCAAGAGTGAACACATAACCTGCTTAGACTTTTGATCATCAGGGTCACCAGCCCAATCGGAATCAGTGAAACCAACCAATAAAGGCGATGCTTTGGCACTGTAATGAATCCCAAGCTGAACTGTACCTCGAACATAACGAAGTATTCTTTTAGCTGCTTTCCAATGACTTTCATGTGGGTTTTTCATAAACCGAGCAATAAGGACAACAACAAAGGAAAGGTCAGGACGAGTATGGGTCATATACAAAATTTTTCCGACAAATTGACGGTATAAGGTAGCATCAACTTCAGGTGAAGTACAAGTGATTGAAAGTTTGGCTCTAGACTGAAAGGGAGAAGGGGCTGGCTTACAGTCTTCCATGTGAAAATGGCGTAGAAGATCATAGGCATACTTGGACTGGGAAAGGGAAATACCTTCGTTGGATTGCAAGACTTGAAGATCAAGAAAATAATGCAAGTGTCCTAAGTCTGTCATTTCAAACTTCTTTTTAAGGCTGGACTTCACATGGTTTATAAGGTTGGGATCACTACCAGTAAGGATAAGGTCATCAACATAAAGAACAAGAATGATAAGAGAATTGTCCTCTTTCTTGGTGTAGACAGTATTGTCAGAATGACACCTAGAAAAGCCAGATTCTAAAAGAAAACTATCCATTTTGGCATACAAGCCCGAGGAGCTTGCTTGAGACCATAAAGGGATTTCTTGAGACGACATACAAGGCTGGAGTCTGTTTGTATAAACCCAATAGGTTGTTCGATGTAGATTTCTTCATGCAAGTCCCCATGTAAGAAGGCAGATTTAACATCCATTTGATGGACTTCCCATTTGAAAGAGGCAGCAAGGGAAAGAACAAGGCGGATAGAGTTCATTTTGGCAACAAGGGAGAAGGTTTCAGTATAGTCAATGCCATCTACTTGTGAAAAAGTCTTAGCAACAAGACGAGCTTTAGGTTTATCAACTTTTTCATCCGGTCCATACTTGGTTTTGTAAACCCATTTGCATCTAACAAATTTTCGTCCCTTTGGTAGAGGAACAAGATCCCATGTATCATTTGCCAATAATGAACGATATTCTTCATGCATAGCTGCGTCCCAATCTGGATGGCCTGAAGCTTCTGCAAAGGTGTCAGGATCATAATTCGTTGAAGCTTGAGCCAGTAAAGAAGAGGCTCTATCGAAATAAGAACGTGAACGTCGCTGATCTGTAGGATTACGAGCGAGAGCACCTACTGCATCTCGAGTAGCTTGGACCCATTTTGGAAGCTGAAGGAGCTAAAGCTGAAGGATGATCCTGAGAAGGTGGGGGAGGATTGTCATCCTCACTTTCATCATCTGAAGAAGAAATATGTTCAAAGGTAGAAGAGATAGAGAGAGGTGGCACATGCGCCGAACTAGGCTCGTAGGCCGATTAATTTTCATCAAATTTTAAATCTCTTCTAATTATAACATTTTTGGACTTAAATGGAATAAGTCTATATGCTTTGACATCTTCAGAATATCCAACAAAGATACATTTTTCACTCTCTGGTTCTAAAGCTTTACGTTTTTCATCTGGAATATGGGCCCAAGCTTCACTTCCAAAAACACAAAAGTGACTCACATCTGGTTTAATAGAGCTCCATGCTTCTTCTGGAGTGATGTTCTTTAAAGCTTTAGTAGGAGTGCGATTTAGTATGTAATTTGCACAGTTGATTGCTTCTGCCCAATAGTTAAGTTCTTTAGATTGAAGCATACAATTAGCTATTTCCTTTAAGGTGCGATTCTTGCTTTCAGCTACACCATTTTGTTGTGGAGTATATGGAACAGTATGTTGTATTTGGATTCCATGCTCAGTGCAAAAGTTTTTGAAGTCGTTTTTAACATATTCTCTGCCATTATCTGATCTTAGCTTAAGAATTTGATGTCCAGATTGTTTTTCAACAAAGGCCTTAAAGGCCAAGAACATGTTAAATACTTCACTCTTGAGTTTAAGAAGTATACCCAAGTGCGTCTGGAGAAATCATCAATGAAAGTTAAGAAATACTTGTAGCCAGAGAATGAAACAACTGGAAGTGGACCACATAAATCACTATGCACAAGCTGTAAAGGGGCTAGGCGTGCCAAGAGGCATCTTTTTCAAAACTGTCCCGATGATGTTTTCCGAGTACACATCCGGAACAAACACCATCTCTGCAAGATACCATGGGAAGACCTGTCACCATATTTTCTTTACATAGATTCTGAAGGGAGCGATAGTTTAAGTGACCAAATCGCTCATGCCAAAGTTTGCTCACTTCATCATTATGAGCAACAAATACCGAGGGAAGATTTGATGACCCAAAGTTGTGAAACTTATACAACCTTGTAGAATCATCAGCAATGCCAGTAGCTAAAATCTGTCTAGGATCTCTTAGGTCCTTAATTACAACATCGTGAGGTGAAAATTCAACGATTTTACCTTCACCTGAATGAGTTATCTGATATATAGATAGAAGGTTGGAGGATAAGGTTGGAACACATAATACATCATTAAATTGACCATTGTCTATATGAACAGTTCCAGTCCCTACAACACTAAGAGATCTATTATCACCAACATATATATTTTTGGTGTTAAAATCATTTAAAGAAGAAAACATGGCTTTATTTTTGGCCATGTGATAAGAAGCTCCAAAATCAATGAGCCATTCACCGTGCATGAGAGAATCTTATGTAAATTTTCATTCGTTTATTAATAAATTGCCTGTAGTAGCCATGTTGGGCTTTGTTTTCTTTTAGTCACGGATGCTTTGGATTGTGTGCTTGCTTGAGAAAGCTCTTTTTCTCCCTACAAAACAAAAACACAAAACCCAACATGGTCATGCAAAAAAAACAAGCCTTATGGCTTAAAGTTAGCTTTACCCGGAAACTAAATATTTTCCTCAATGTTTCTAATTTTCCTAGATCACACTAAGGTAAAAGGAAAAGAGCATACACATGAGAAAAATTCTTCCTTTCTGTTTCTGATTTGCCCAGATTGCACAGAGTCGCAGGGCAAAGAGCATACGCAGAAATGAAAGGTATAGGTCCGGTAAAAAAAATTCCTAAATAAACCGAAACCGAAATAAACAAAGAGAAAATAACAGTAAACTGCAAATAAACACTGTATACCTCCAGATCTAAAAAATGACGCAGCTAGTGCTACCAGAAAGCTTTTCGCGTGAAACATAAGGGGTTCCTCACCAGAACAGATGCTCCCAACACAACAGAGCAATCCTCTCGGCCCGAAAGCAGTTAGAAATAGCAGATCTAGGAGATGGCAGTCGCATGCAGTTCTACCAGCTTCAGATTTGGATCAACAACAGACGCGGCCCTCAAATAGCTCTGATACCATGTAGGAATATACAGGGTAAGTTCCTCAGACAGAAGACCAAAAGGACACTGCTCACAAACAGATCACAGATCAATACACCAGTATTTTGACGTGGTTAAAACCCTTAGAGAGGGAAACAGTCCACGGCCTGTGCCAACGTGGCTACTACAGGCAATTTATTAATAAAAGAATGAAAATTTACATAAGCTTCTCTCATGCACGGTGAACCTACAAATGACCCTCCATGCGCTCTAAATAATAATTCATGGACCAATCGGGTGTCAAGCCATGGATCAAGTGCGTAATACCGAGGAGAGAATGAACCGTCGGATCACTACATATCGTGACCGTCGGATTGTAAGTTACAAATGTACATGTTAAAGAAACACACTTTACCTAACTCTATACTAGACCAAGTTATTCTTAACTATTCCTACGTGTCGGAATATCCTAACAATGAGGGTAGTCCAAGAGTCACAAGGGTCAAGCATCACCCTTCGCTATATATACTATTCTAGAAATTTTTGGGCACTGCAACCCCAATCATACATGTCCATAAACAAAGGGATTCTAAGTCCCTAAAAGTGTTGCTTCACACCCTAAAGGAACAAGGTCAACTAATTACATCATCTCCCAGAAGTTCTCCATGTAAAACTGCTCAGAATTGGTCGAAACTAGACCATATATACTACCCAGTGCAGAGGGTGTGATGCATCCCACCTACTCAGTGTAAAAAGTGCGATGCATACTGGAAAGCCCTTCTATAGGGTGTGATGGGTGAGAGTAGACAAATGGCAGAGACAATTTGCAAGGTGGATGATCATGGAATCTTCTAGAAACTTCTCCTGTGACACTTTCCTCTCTAAATTCGCCCAGGGATGAGTAAAGATCAATCAATCTCCAAGTGGAATCAAGAACTATCAGAGAGAGGACACTAATCAAAACCCCAGAAGCTGACTCACCCCCCTACAAACATCTATATATGGATCCCTCATCACAGAGATCCAGAGGCTGGAATCTTGTATCTTATAAGGAAGTGTTGTTGTTTTCCTGGTGCAATATCATAGTGTTGGGTGATCTAAGCTTTTCATGAGGTGAAGAAGGGCTTTCAAGCTGGGAGGATGATGCTGGATCAGGAAAATTGGTTGTAATCCTCTTTGCTATTCTTGATATTAATAAAGCTATTCAAGTTTTCCTCCAAATTCTTGTATGTTAAATAATATATGCATTTGTGTGGTCAATATACATCTGGTCCTATATTTCTTATGATTGTAGATCTCTGTTCTTCAATAGTATTATGCTTCTTTGATTCCACAGGTGCTCTTTGAAGTTAGGTAAGCGAAGAAGGAGCGGAAAAGATCTATTAGATGGGAGAGGAACCAAGCAAGGAACCAAGTGCAAGACTAAGGTTGGTGTCCTTTTTTCCCCTCTTATCTACCTCTCATAAAGGAAACCTAAAGTATTTTTGGTTTGTTTGTTTCTAAGATAGCTACCCATCTTAGTGGGACTAGTAGCTTTGAGTGGACACTAGATTTCCCAATAACAAAATAGCGACTCCATTGGGGAGTGAATAGCTTGTTTGCTTGTCTATATTTGTTTGTTTTATAAACTTACAAATAGATCCTGAAGTCAAGCCAGCTAGCCTTCGAACTGCATCTTCTATGCAAGTGCAAAGTAGATCAATGCTACTTCACTCTATCTCCGGGTTTTGTTTATAAACTGAACAATCAATTTGCAAACATTCTAATTGCCTTGGTGGTGGCTCTAGTAACCTCATTAGATCAATTCCTGTGATTTATATTTACTAAACATCACTTGCTCGACCTAAATACCTGAACTAAGATGCAAACTTTGACTAAGAACCAAGTTGAACTATCATCCCTGAACCATTGCACCTTCTCTTCTTGGGAATCTGGATGCATCACACCTCCTGTGTGCAGTAGGTGCACTGTATCGCACTTTCCCTATGTTACAAGTGCGCTGATCAGACAAGACCCCTTCTACTTCCAGATTTTGGTTTTTTATTCACTCTCTTCTGCTTTATTAAGGAGTTTTGTTGTTTGTGATTATTATACCTCTGTGGAAACCCCCTTCCTTTCCATCATTCTGCCTCCATTGTGCAAAGAACTGTTAATGGTTTTGTGTATTGTGTGTCATTTTCAATTCTCTTTTACAAAGAAGTAGCATAATCAAACTGTCATTTTTTGATTTAGAAGTGTCGCAAGTGTCGTTTTCAGTCGTAGAAAAGAATCCTATTTTTCTTGATGGTCAATTGCACTACTACGCTTGTATTTGATTTGAAATAGTATTTTTTCAAGTGTCGAAAACAATTTTCAATTCAAAATCGCAAAGTGTCATCATTATCTTCCTTTTGTTTTGAAGAGAAATTTGTTAGCATTGTCACTTTGAAAAGATAATTGAGATTTGTACTCAGCAATATTTTTGTCATTCACACATTAATTAAGCGGAAAACAAATACATGCATGTGCATTTTCATTTAGACTGCTTGCTGGTTTGATTTAGGATAGTGCATCTAGTGTGTGCTCTGTGCTCTATGTTGAAAGAATCTCATTTCTCTTTCCTTAGTAGCTAGGATTTTCATGGCAAAAAGAAGATTAAATGGTTGTTTATCATCTTAGATTGCATTTTAGGAATTATATATCTACATCACGCGGTGAACCTGAAAGTCAAATTCCTTAAGCAAGATAAACTGTAAAATAAATTCAATGAACATAAAAATGCCTTGGAACCTAATGCACAACATTTAGAAGTCTAGGCTAGAGACGTATTTGGGTGTCGTAAAGCCTGGTAACTATCGCTCGCATTGCTGGTTGGGTGATTCCTCCTCTTTGAGACGACAAGTGCCAGTATGGACTTGTGCTCCCACTTGTCGTCGAGTATATATTGGGAGACCACAATAGGCTATATCCTTTATCCTTAGGAAGCTGTGTCTATTTCCCTATTGATTGCAATGCACTGAACACAACATTTGGGAAGATTGACTGCCGTACCATAAAAAGTATTCTGCAATTTTGTGATTGGTTTGGTAATCCCTCTGTCTAGAATTCCAGAGTAGTCTCTTTAGTTCCTTTTTAGACTCCTTAAAGGAAAAGGTCCATCTAAGCACTTCTTGCTTCAGGCTCACTAAAAATCGAAGGCAACTAGAGTCATCTTTTGTATTTTTCTTCACTCTTAAAAATTGAAAAACAAGTTGTGTCAAAGCGTCTAAAATTCATTTAATTCGGAATCATTTTCCCCTTTTTATTTTGAGTTTGAGTAATCTGCAGTCGTGGAAGAAAGTCAATCAAAACCCCGTCGTTCATGGAGGCTTACGAGTCAACCGTCATTGACTCTGAAAACGAAACTATTCAAGAGAAAGGGAACTCATTTGACCGGATCGAAGTCCCCTAGTTTGGTTGAAGCAAGTACTCCAACATACTCAAAGAATCTGATTACTCCAAACATTTCTGGTATCCCTGCCTCTACAGAAGAAATTCCGCAGCCACAAAAGGACATTACAATTTATCCTAGTGTGACAGTAAACACTTCTATTCCTGAGCCGGCACCATCTACAGCTGATTCGGAAGGTGTTACTCCCCAAACATCAGTCGCTGCAGAACCTATACCTTCATCGGCACCAGAAATATTTTACAGACCTGACGGTCTACCTCTTCTGCCTGGATTAATTTCCATAGAAGAGATTGTGGAGGATCCTCCATCTAATGCTCCATCGCAATTTGGAGCTGGGATCACCCTATATCCTTCTTCATCAGAAGTTAGTCTCCCGCCATCGGAAGTTCCCGAAGAATCCCTGAGGAATATTTTGGATAGACTAAATATGTTTGAACAATCGTCGACATCTAGGACTGTGTCATCCAACACAACGGTGGTAGAACTTCATACTGCTACTCCGACAGTGTTCGTCGGCGCACCATCTATCCTAACTAGCTCTCAATCGTTGGATGGAGTCCCTCCAGGGGCTGTTTCGATAGTATGGACTATTCTCGTTTGTTCGTCCAGAATAATATCTGGAATCTCTTATGTTGAGTGTCAGCAAATTGATCCTTCGCAATGTTAATTTGGGGAATCCGGTCCCCAAAGGCAAATCATTCCTTTGAGCACTGGAATGCCACCGTATGGGGGCAAGTATGCCCTTTCATTGTTCCCTCCAGGAGAACAACCATATGAGAGTTCCAACATAATTCCGATTATGATGGGATTACATCTAGTGGTTGGGTGCCAATACTGCCTCAACAAACAAGAGTTGTATACACAATGCAACAAAGTTTACATGTGTCAAATATCCCCACTACGCCGGCTATTGTGACGGTGTCACAAGTACAAGTGTTGCCTGTTATATGCCAACCTCAGGTTTCTCAAGTCGTAATACAACAACCTCTTGTCCCTGCGACGCAACCACAATCACTGACTAGTGGAATGACCTAGGTTCAAATGGGGACCATTACCCCTCATCTTGGTCAAACAGTCACTACTAGACAACAACTCATGGCTTCACAACCATGGATGGTACAATACCAACAACTGCAATTCCAACAAGCTTACCAAGGATCTGAACAACGAGTCTTTACAAGTAATGTGTAGTCGTACATTCAAAACGCTCAACATCAATCATATCATAATGGTCATGTCCATCAACCTTACCAAAGCTATCAGCATCAAATGCATTATGCTGGAATGAAAAGACCAACTGCTCAGGCAATCCCATCTTATCTTGGGTATGCTTCGCCGAACTTGAATCAACAGTTGCCTTTTGTGGCAACTTTAGAGTTACCAGATCTAAATCGATTAATGAACGATCCAATCGCTTACACCCCTTGGTGGCTGGCGATTCCGCATAAACTTCTGTCAGATATTCCTAAATTTAATGGAAATCCGGGTGAAGACCCATCAAATCATGTGATGTTTTTTAATCTGTGGTTTTCATCAAACACTCTCAACGATGATTCGATCAGGCTTCGCCTTTTCCAATGAACGTTAACTGGTTCAGCAGCAAAATGGTATATCGAATTGCCTAGAGCTTCATTTGATAACTTCAATACCATAGTGACAATCTTTTAAACTCATTCTCAGTTACCCATAAGGTACGAAATGGGAACAGAGCTTCTTACCAATTTCAAACAAATGATGGCCACTCACATATCCGATCATATTCATGAGTGGCAACGTCATCGTAGAATGGTAAAAGCATATGTTCTTGATCAGCTGTTGGCTGAATGGTTTATTAATTCATTATTGCCTTCTATTACAGAAGACGTGCCAAAGGGAGGAGTCATTACTGAAGAGAAAGTTATTGCTCGTGCACAATATCTAGACTTGATCTATACTCAGTTTGGCATGCTTTACGATAAAATCCCTGATGTGCCTAGACCAACATTTTCTGTTCCTCCCCCTCCTAAATCAAACAAAGACTCTCGTGCCAGTGATGGCGTGATAGGTACGACTAGCACGAAAACCATAAAGGCTACGTCAAAGAAGCGCCGTACGGTTTCAAGTCAAAATGCAAATGAAGAACTTCTTGCCTCGGAAGTGAATGCCATGTAAACTGACAAAGGCAAAGAACCCAAGCAACCAGGAGATAAGAAGAAAAATAAAGGGAAGAAGAAGAAACAGGAGGAGTCATCTCCTGAAAAATCTTCTGCAAACCCTTGTGGAGATATGAAACCAAGTCATCCATGCTTTATATGTGATGAGGATCATTGGATGAAATATTGTCCATATAAAGTTGATCTTAGAAAATCCTTCAAGAGTTCAAAAACCTCAGCAGTATTGAATGATCCGTTTCCAAACCCAGGAACAAATCTGGTTGCTAGCAACAATGCTTCCCCATCCCAAGTGCTAATGTTGTATGTTTCGAAGCATCTAAATGATGTTTTGATATCGACAAGGAATAAAGATTATGGGAATCCAAAGATGTCGAACAACAAGGATAATGATCAACCTAGTAGTTTGAAAACAACTTCAACTGAAGTTGTGCCACCCGTCACTCCTGAACTAACGATAAAACCGCCAAAGGGAGTAGTACACAAATCGACATTTAATCCTTGTGCCAGAGCAGCACAACATTATAATATAGTGGAGGATCTGGCCCAATTGTCATCTGCTATGTTGAAACTTGAGGTACTGCAAAATTTCCCCTCCCAAAAGTAGGCTTTATTATTAGCGATAGGTGGGATTGACCCAATGGATTCCAATCTTGTGGCCTTTAATCACAAAGGATATGACCCTCAGTTACCAGCTCAACTAGCTTTCCGTATTCAAGTGAAAGCCCTCAACAAAACTGTTCATCGAACAATTATTGATGAGGGGGCATCTACATGTATTATGTCGATGAGTTTCTGGAAAAATTTAGGATCTCCACCCTTGTCGAGATCGTCGATGACATTAAAGGCATTTAATGGACGAACATACACCCCATATGGGATATTGAGTAACTTGCAAGTTGAACTTGGGGGAAAAATAGTAGAAATTGATGTTGAAGTTATATGCTATGGCTGTTGTTGTGTCGTTGTACTTCAGGAAGGCCTTTGATATATGCTATGGCTGCCGTTGTGTCGATGTACTTTAGGAAGGTTTCATTTCCATTCCAAGGATGAATTACCGTCATCGACCAACAAACTTTTCTCCCCAATAGTTCACAAGTTACGGGAAGCATTCCGATGATCCATGGAAGCCCTCATCTGCTTCAAAATATCGAAGTAGGCCTACTAAAAGACCCTACATTAATGGGAACTTTTTCCCTACCGCCTCCAATCAATTTGGAAAAAGTGGCAATGGTAGGAACCTACAATATGATATCTCCTATTCAAAAGATATCCGAAAACGATATTAACTTGGATAATCTCCAGGTATTGCCTCCAAGCCTAATAGAAATATTGTAGCATTCAATGTTTTCAGCATGGGAGGCAAACCCAAATCAACGCTCATCAAGCGTGTGGATAGATTGGTCTAAAGAACATGGCACCCATTCAGATCCTTGGTCGCAAGTACATTCTATAGACGAAGGAATTGTTCAGTCAATGATGATTGACGAGGCACCATGGGAAGATTACCACCATCATTCCCATCTTCTAGATTATAAGGAGGATAGTTCCAGGGACCTTGATCATTCCTCAATTTTTGGCTTTCTGTCAAATATTGTAAATACGGTGGATTCTGAGCGAAACCTGTCCAATATTGAAGAGACTATCGCCATAAATATCTCGACCAAAACAGATGTTGTAGAGAATATTCATGTCGGCAAATCTTGTTCTCCTTCAGAACTGGAAGTATATTACACTCTTTTTTGCGAATTTAGAGATGGCCTTGCTTGGTCATATAATGAAATGCTAGGCATTGACTCAACCATAGTTGAACATGAAATTAAGATGTATCCAAATGTCAAATCGGTACGACAATGGCTCTAGCAAGTGCACCCCAAGAAAGTCACTGCCATCAAGGCGGAAGTTGAAAAACTCCTCCATGTTGTTTTTCGTTACCCAGTTCCTCTAATCGATTGGGTATTGAATATTGTTCATGTAATTAAAAAGCAAGGAATTATTAGAGTGTGTGTTGATTATAGGGATGTAAATCAAGCTTGTCCCAAAGACAACTACCCTACACCCTTCATTGACCAGATAATTGATGAATGCACTGGATGTGAAATCTTTTCATTTATGGATGGATTTTTCGAGTATAATCAAATAAATATCTGCCCACAGGACCAGTCAAAGACTGCATTTATTTGTCCGTGGGGCACATTTGCATATCGCAAGCTACCCTTTGGTTTAAAGAACACAGGGGAAACATTTCAGAGGGCAATGAATTATGCCTTCCATGACATCAAGAACATCGTTCAACCATATCTCGATGATCTTCCAACTCATTCGCAAAAGTGGACCGATCATTCGCAACATTTGAGAGCAATTTGTCTATGTTACCGACACTATAAGATACGACTCAATCTGCACAAATGTATGTTTTGTGTCAGTTCTAGTCGTTTACTTGTCTTATGCTCTCAAAAGACGGGATTCTTCTTGACCCATGTAAGGTTCAAGCAATCATTGATTTGCCTCCACCTTCAAATTTGCTTCAGATTCAGAAACTCCAAGGGAAAGCAAACTTTCTGAGGAGTTTCATTCCAAATTATGCCGAACTTGCTAAAGGTTGTGCTCGTCTGTTGAAAAATGAAGTACCCTTCATCTGGGATCAGGTCGTGCAAGCTTCCTTTGATGCTTTAAAGGAATCCCTAATAAAAGCATCATTAATGTATGCTCCTTATCAAAAAGACTTTAACCTGTATCTAGCTGCAGTGGATATGACCATAGCAATGGTTTTAGTTCAAGAAGACAATGGAATTGAACACCCAATGTATTATTTAAGCCAAAACTTAAATGATACAGAAATGAAGTACTCCTACGTTGAAAATCTAGCTCTCACAGCTGTTCAAGCGATACAAAGATTTCAACATTATGTCCTCTTAAGAAAAACTACCATTTTATCATATTGCAACCCCATGACCTATATATTGTCGCGACAATTGCTGGGGGGAAAATATTCAAAATGGATAGCGATTTTACAAGAATTTGATCTAGAATTCAAAAAATCCAAATTGAAGAAAGCCCTGGTTTTCGTGGAGTTACTATGTGATCTCCCATCATCGTCCAACGATGCAACATCAGAAGAAACAATCGTGGTTGAATTTCTGTTTATGATATCTTCAAGCGATCTGTGGTATGGAGATATAATAATCTATCTCCAAACCTAAACATATAGGTCTAATATCTCATGCTCAGAACAACGATGGATTCGATACCAAGAAAAAGACTACGTGATCGTCAGTGACACGCTTTACTGTCGTGGTATCGATACAGTTCTACGAAGGTGTATCACCCATGAGGAGGCCGAAAAAGCCCTGAATGATTTTTATTCAGGCACGTGTGGGGGGCATCGATTTGGTTATGCTACAAATCAAAAGATTTTACGAGAAGGATACTTCTGGCCAACAATGTTCAAAGATTGCATAACCGCAGTCAGAAGTTGCCATGCCTGTCAAATCTTCGATCACAAAACCAGAATCGCCTACACCTCTGCAGCCAGTAGTGGCTATTGGGCCATTCGCCAAATGGGGTATAGATTTCATGACATGTAACCCCACCTCGACTGGGGGGCATGGGTATATCATAGTCGTAGTAGACTATTTTACCAAATGGGACGAGGTGATGTCTACATTAAACAAAAGCAGCGAAACGGTTGCCCTCTTTTTTTTCAATCATGTAGTCTCCAGATTCGGCATTCCATAGGCCATAGTCACAGATCATGGATCGTATTTTCACAATCACATGATGGTTGAGTTGGCTTCCAAATTAGGACTGTCCCATGACAGCTCTACTCCGTATTATCCGCAAGCTAACGGACAAGTTGAGGCAATCAACAAGGTCCTGAAGCACATGCTACAAAGGATGATTGGAGTCCATAAACGGAGTTGGCACCTGATCCTGTACTCGACCTTGTGGGCATATCGGACATCAATGAGGAATGAAACCAGGTTTACACCTTTTCAGCTGGTGTATGGCCTAGAAGTGATCTTGCCAGTTCAGTGTGAAATCTCGTCCCTCAAGCTCGCAGTCGACCTTCTCCCCAGAACTTTAGAAGAAGAGGCTTGCTTCTTGGAATTAATCCAATTAGATGAAACCCATCGTAATGTCACTTCAGCTAATGAAGCCCATAAGAAACAAGTCAAAGCATAGTTCGACAAAAATGTCAAACCTCGTGTCTTCTCAGAAGGTGACTTGGTCTTACTTTATGACTAGGAGTCCGACAAGTTGGGAGCAGGTAAGTTCAAGTCTTTATGGATGGGTCCCTATATTTTTAAATGTGTATTAGCAAAAGGAGCCTATGAGTTGGTGGATTATGATGGGATTCCACTGGTGCAACCCCGCAACGAGTTGTACCTCAAGCGTTATTATGCTTAACTTAGCGTAGTAACCCCTATGCTTTTGTTAAATTTTTGTGTTCGCTAAGGGTAATTGTTTTGGTTAGGTAATCCAGTTTTTGCATTTGTTGCAGATGTGGAACCTATTGGATCCATTTATTGGATATGCCAATGGAGCGAGTCGTAGTTCGCGGAACCTATCTTTTGCGGCCTGGGCCATCTTCGATCATAGCGGCGAGTTAGTGAGTCTCAGAGGGGTATGTATTGGTCAGTCAACGAAAAATATCGCTGAAGACAGTGCATTGATAGAACTCCTCTCTGATGCCACTGCACATGGCATAACCTAACTTGTCGTCAGGCTAGACTCACAACTCGTCATTCTATAACTCACTGGTATCTACTCTGTACAGAATCCAGCTATATATCGCATGTTCCTAAGGGGAAGAATTTTGGAAAGATAGTTCAATTCTATTCAATATCAACATATTTCTAGAAATTTAAACACATTAACAGACTCATTGGAAAATTATGTGTTAGATAGACATTTGTGACATTTACAAAAGAAGCATTACATCAATATTTGCATCAGGATCATGTAACTTAACCAAAATAAAGCTCCGAAAAAAAAATAAAAATATATATATATATATATATATATATATTATATATATATATATATATATTATATATATAACTCTTTATGGTTTACACATAATGTTCTGTAACCAAGACAAAATTGGTCAAATGACCCCAAAACTCAAAATTCTAGGGGGCACCCTAGTCTAATGATGCTGGTGATAACAAGTCACCACCTGTGCAATCATGTGTAAAAGCCTAGTCCATTGACTCGGCACACCAGTAGTATGTCGTTGCAACCTCAGAGCAATCTCATCGGTCCTCACATCCGGAATACTAAGAGTGAGACCCTCGACCTGATCCTGCAATGTTGAAAGAGTCTTGGCCACATCAAGGTCGCGAAGGATGGCCCTCCCCACGGCCTCTCCTGCTGGAGTGGCAGCTAGTGCTCTCAGGCATACTACTGGTCGAACTGGTCCAATGTCTACATGAGCACATGATTTTTGATTAGTCTTGATCAAAGAAAGCATAAGAACATTATGAAAACAATAAATAGAGATATGGTCAAAGAATTTACCTATAGCACCCCACTGCTCACCAGCCGGCAGCACCAAATCCGGGTCACCCAGGAAATCCATACCAGCATATGGACACTCGGCATAAACCATCTCCTGGTGGTTGAACCACTCGAAGAAGGTGTCAGAGAAAGAAATCTGGGACTGCTCAGCATGTCGGGCCATGAGGTCAACCCATCTGTGCATCCGTGGCTCAGTCGACGGAGGTAAACCAAGTGAAATGTACTGCGACTGCATCAGTGGGATCTTTTCCAAGGCAAAAGCAGTCAAAATAGAACCATAGCCGAAATTCTTGGATCTTTCGCTTTTCTCCTTGGTCAATTTTTCTTTCATCACAGGGAGTACTGCATCACACCAGTTGAAAACCTTTGGTTCGAGGCATTCCAAGGCGTACTGCATATAAGACCTATTAGCCACGTGAAGAGCCGCACTACCAGCTAGTCTAACAAAAGTAAATAGAATGGTCCTCAAGGACCAATCAGTGACATCTCTGATGTTGATCTTGCCATCCCTACTCAGCTGAGATCCCTCTCTACAGTACCAGTGAATGTAATATCTCACAGATTCACCCCCACGGGCGGAACCTGATAATGAGGGGCACCATGCCTCGATAAACCGGTCAAGAAATAGATGTCCACGACAGTCAAGAGGATGGATTTGCCTCTGATATGGAACACCTGGTTGGTAGGATCCCATGCATTGAGGAAATACTGCAATAAGTTGATTTGTTTCCTCATACTAGAGATGCGGAAAAACTTGAGCAGGCCATAGTTCTGCAGTGCAGTTACTGTACCCAGATCATGTAAAGCAACCATGTCTTCTTCTTCATGCTCGTGTTCTCACGATGTAATAACCATTTTGCTCCAATGAATCTCTCTGTTAGAGTTGGTATGTTCAGCCCTCCATCAGAGATCAAAGCCTCTTTGCTGCATTTCATTTTTAGGTGTCCCATTCAGTCCATTCAGCTGCATTTCACTAGGAGCATCGATCTTTTGACAGATGGGTCTTCTTTCTTAAATTTCCCTCATGTCATGTACCTACTGGTTCATGCCTAGTCATCAAAGGCCCTCAAATCAATTTTACAGTCATTATGGGTAGTATTTTGGTCAGCCAAGAGTCATGTCAGTCATTAGGTCTAGTGTTTCGCAAAATTTATCTTCAAAGTGTCCAATAATGCCAGCAAGGCATGAGGATGTTCATAATAATATTTTTTCCAAAATTTTCATCATCAATAATGTTGAGAATGATTCTTCTTCAAAAATCTGTTTTGAAGAAGAAATTGTTAAAGTTATTTTTTTTGTAATAAATATGTAATTTTAAAGGTTTTTCAAGTCCTACAGTTCTTCAGGTGCAACCCTGGTCGCCTTTGCCAAATTCCATGTCAGCTATCCCTACAACAAATTGCCAAGAGTTTCATCATTTCAGTCAAAAAATCAAAACAACCAAAAGACAAAGTTTGTATTAAAAGTGAAAAGTGCCAAATTCAGAACATTACAAAGTGGGTCATTTGAAATTTAAAATCAAAGTCATTGGGCATATAAGATATTTTTGGTGTTTGAAAAATTCATTGGTATGCCAAAGGAGCCGAGTCAAATCATGAAGGAGTGAAAGCAAAGGTTTGAAGAACCAACCGTGGGTGAAATATTGGTCGCGGCGCATAGAGCCATTGCCCACTGTACAAATTTGAATGTCCGCGGCGCACTGGGTTGTGCGCGCGGCACACAGTGCTACCACCTGGAATTTCATCACCGCTTCCAAATTTTTCAAATTGACTCACTCCTCTATGATCCAAGTAAGTGTGTGAGCCTTTGCCATTGCTATTAAATGGTGTTTGCTATGATTTGAAGAGAAGCATATAAGGTTTTAATGGCAAAAAACATAAACTCTATCCTTTTGTCGAAGTTGCTCCTTTGGGTTTTGAAATTGGTGTTTTGGAATTGTGATTTTGGTGCCAACTCTCCTTTCCCACTTGTGATCTTTTCCATTTCATGATTCCCAAACCCTATGCCCTAACCTCCCAAACTACTCATATCCCTATTTCCCATTTGTCCTATCTTAAATTCTACCATTTCCTATCATTTTCCCTCTCCCATATCATATGTAGCAAATTCCCAAACCTCACATCCCTAAACATAGTCAAATGACTATTAACACATTTCAAAATTTCACTTGACAAACTCCACTATCCACTTTTCCCACTGTCCCATATTCCTCACAGTTCCTTATTGCTCTTTGGCACATTTGGCATTCAAAACATACACTTGTTATACACATTGCAGCACCATGATAGAGACAGATTCATCATATGATCATGACAGTGACTCAACCACTGCACCTAATGTACCGATAAGACCTCGTAA
Source organism: Pinus taeda (assembly GCA_000404065.3). Lineage (NCBI taxonomy): Eukaryota > Viridiplantae > Streptophyta > Pinopsida > Pinales > Pinaceae > Pinus > Pinus taeda. The sequence goes on along the minus strand of APFE030864998.1, from coordinate 28,833 downwards.
GGGTGGTAGACATGTTAGAGAAGAGCCCACTTCGTTGACTCAATTACAGGCCTGCCCACTTGCAATGACATGCTTTCAACAATAATCATGCTTTCAGTATTGTGAGATGATTGCTTAGATCCAACATCATCCAGAGTTAGTGTGGTTGTTCATTTTACATCTGCATGATGGTCATGTTACTCTTGTTGGAGTAAACTTCACCTTGACACTAGAAACCATCTCTCAGGCCATCAGGATACGGAATATAGGTGAAGAGTGGAACAAGAGACAGTGGCTAGATAGAGCATATTATGAACCTTACATCAAGCCCAGCTATTTGAGGCAGCTCAGCAGAGTATTCCCATTCTGGTTTCTAAAGGAATTTTATGCGCTGTTGATGAGACTCATTATCAGATACTTCAGTTGTGAAGGCCGCTTCTCACGCCTCTATGCATACCATATCAGGTTATTGATGCATTTCAAGAGAGTGAGGTTGATGAACATTCCATATTTCATGTGCTGAAACATCGAGAGGATGATTACTCTTGTTCAGAAGAAGACTCCTGAATAGTAGTACAACAACATTTACCACTATGCGCTCATCAAGATCATTGTTGTACATCAGCTTGGCATGTAGGGTATCACATGGGAAGACCTCATTTCCCATGAGTTCTTCACAGTTTCACCAGCTCATCAGGAGGTTGTCCATGATGCGGTTGAACCTTCACATTAGCATGAAGGACGGGAGGCAGAGTCTACTAGTGTGCTAACATATGTCACCTATCAGAGAGGCACGAGGGGATTGTTTGCAGCGGCCCAACGGGCACTATCTCCACCTGGGGTGGAAGGGGTCTCGTTGCCACCATCAGCAGCATAGGTACAGGTACAGGATAGAGGCAAGAAGCCTATGCTAGATGAGGGCCCTTCAGGAGGCCAAGACACTCATTTCATCCTCATTGATGATGATATGAGCTCTCCTAGCTTAAAGATGAGGGAGATTATTTAGGAGCAGAAAGGCGAGATAGATGTATTGACCAATAAATTATAGAGAGCACAATGGGTCATAAACTATTTGGAGCAGCGAAACAAGAAATTGGAGGATCGGCCTATAGTCATGGAGTTGCAAAACATTCGGAGGAACCGTAGGCTGCCCAAAGGAGGAGGGTGGAGCTCACTTCGCTTGAGCAAGAGATCAATGATGATCAGGAATCTTGGCTTGAGAGGATCAAAATTCACTTAGAGAAGCTATTGGAAAAGGAAAGCATGGACAAGGACATGCTCAAGCACTTGAAAAATCATTATTGGGCACGAACTCATGTTTGCAAAGCGACGACCAAAATCCTGAAAGCAAGACTAAGGAGGGCACTAAAATGACTCAAAAGGCATGATAGGCTCCAAATCTTGGCCATAGGTTCTTTGGTTGAGCATGATACTCAATGATGGACCTTCAGTCCAAATTTCAACAAATTTGGAGAAAATTTTGTCAATTTTGACTTTTTGGGCTTCAAAACAGGGTTTACTGCCCAACGCGTAGCGCCACTTGGCGCGCGCTTATAATTGGGAGATCCACTGGAGGAAAACTTGAAATTTTTGAATTTTTAATCAAAATTTATGCATTCTCATGGATTACCTAAGGATTTCATCAAGTTCTGGGTTGCCTAAAGGGTCAAAAACACCCTAAAAATGACCTTTCTGCCACCTTTTGCACCCACAGGAAGCAGTCTTGGGAGATTGAAGTTTTGAAGGGGCAAATGACATCCACATCCATAAATTCCACTTGGTTTGGAAATTATACTAACATGGCTTTCCAACGAGCTATCATGAGCTCAATTTTGACTTCCATAAGGGCCTAAAAATCAGCTCCAAAGTTGCGTTATGCATACAGGTTTCAGGCGCGGTGCATAGAGGATTTTTGGCTTAATTTTTACTATACAACTCAGAAATTCGCCCAGTTTTGACTAGTTTTGCTTTTTGATGTAATTATTGATCTATTTTGATGTAACGTGATGAACATGATGTAATATTGGCCTATTTGTACTTTTTCTAGAGGATTCATTCAACTAAAAGTGAAAATTAAATGAATGAATCAGTTTCCTTCCATATAGAGGCAAGTTGTTTGATTGCCTAGATTTCAGTGGTTTGTTTAGAATTGGTTGAAACAGCTCCTAGAATGATGAGCTCGACCCCTAGAGGCATGGGAATGGGTTAGGATGGTCTATATCATGTATTTTCTGACTCATTTTCAGGGTTGGACACTTGGGATTGCTTGGCACATCATTGTACATTCTATCTCTGCATTTTTGGCAAAGGAAAGACCAGGGTTTTGCAGCACTTGTTGGGATCCATGTGGCTCTGTGTTTTGATGGTATTTTTATCTATGTAATTGTAAGTTCACTGATGTTTATGTGTATCATTTTCCCTTCTCTTTTCTTCTGAAATTAAACAAATGAGTGATTAAGGTAGAATTCATTGGACTGTTGTGCTCTGCCTTGAAATTTTGTTTAATTTTCAATGTTTTCATCTGTTTGAGGAGGACTCTTGAGACTCTCTTGCCCTCCTTGGCTCCTCACCACTCTAATCCATCCATTCATTCAATCTAAAGCATCAAAATGATTGCCTTCCTTGCCCCAATCAAAACTCTGCAAAAAACTAGGCCTCATCCCCGGACCCAAATTTGCCTTTCCCTTTTTTCTGACACAAAACCTCCAAAACTCAAATCAAATCCTTGCGCTTTATACCTAGCATAATATTAGTTGTTAATTCATTCATCTCAAGCCCCATCAATTATCCTTTGCTGCGATTGACCCGAAGAGAGCCCTCTCCTGTCCTCGTAGGGCTAGCTACGAGGCTGAGTGTGGTTTGTGGTTATCCTGAATTTTGCGTTCCTTCAGCCTAAGGCAGATTTAGGCTCTAACATAGTGGCGACTCCACTGGGGACTAATTTGATTTTTTGTGAGTATTCTTCATTTTGAAACTACAGATGAAGCCTGAAGATGAGCCAGGTAGCCTTCGAAACGCTTTTGCTTTGCATTAATGCAAGTAGATGAAAGCTACTTCAGTCAATCTCCGGTCTAGTCCCAATAACGAAAAATCTAAGCTACAACCACCCCGGTGCATTTGATGATTCTAAGCTGTGAATGATAAGCTTAGGATTTGATAGGCTGAGTAAATTGTTTATGTCCATTTGATATTTTGAAAATAGCACACTGGCTTCAAGAAGATATGCCAGAGCTAATCCAGATCCAAATCCTCCCCCTGTCTACGAAAATCCCAATTTGATTCCATGACTTCTTCATCATGAGAGTTCTAAGACTTCCATGTTCAAATCCCGTTCATGCCCTGCAATTTTCAAGTATCTTGAAGAACTTGATTTTGATGCATAGTTTGAGTTATCATTGTTTGAAACCAAATCCGAAAGTGTTGCTGGTTCCACAGTCCCGAATCCTGACTTTGTTGTAGCTCTTGAAATTAAAAAATCCAATAAGTCCATTGAGAATTTTATTTTAAGACAACTCCAGACTAAAATTGAGGCTTCAAATATCATTGATTTCCTAGAAGCTACATCTACCACCCTTGGATCTTCTGTCACTGCATTCAACTCAAGGATTCCCACCGAACCACCCTTCATTCCCATTATCCCCGTGTAGCCTATTGTCACATATCAAAAGTCTGCAGTAAATTTGCCTCCATCTACTCCTTCTACATCCAAAATTGCTTCTCCTCCGCACACCCCGCCTCATACACCTCACACATCAGCTGCACCTACTCCCGCAACATCTCCAAGGCCAATTGCGAATCCACCAAGAGTGATGGCTACCATTTTGCACCTCTCGTGCTGCCTCAAGTTTTAGATGATATGCCTATAGATTACCAAAGAAAAATTCCTTTGTTTGATGTCACTCCTCATAGCATTACCGCTCAACAACATGTGGATAGAATGGTAGATTTCTGTGACCTTCATGAGATCGATGTAGAAAATGTGACAATGAGATTGTTTCCACAAACATTTAGTGGTGAAGTTAGGAAATGGTTCAGAGCTTTGCCCGCTGCCAGTATTGCTACATTGGACGATCTACAAAGACAATTCTTAAATCGTTGGGAAATCAAGAAAAATCCTCTTCAGATCCTTCATGAATATGAGCATATCAAGCGAAATATGGGTGAGTCGGTCCAAGATTAATGCATTAGATTCAATTCAGTTTACAAAGCAACTTCTGATCATTTAAGGCCACCTATGGGGCTATCCATGATGAAGTTTCTGGATGGTTTTGATGCTGACATGGATTATCAACTCAGAGAGAGAGAGAGAGCTTGCCATACTGGAAGATATGCAAAAGATCGTGGTCAGTGTTGAAGCAAATCTGCTGGCCAAGAGGGCTAGAGCAAGAGCAGAAAAGAAGGTCACAATAAAAGAAGAGTTGTCTTCCACAGATCAATTACTTCGGAAGGCGGAGCAGATGTTTGAAAGGGTGAAACTTGATAAACCTGAGCCACAAGTTAGAAACCCTAACTTCCATGGCCAGAAATAGCCATAATATAGAATCAAACAAAGAGAACATCGAGCCCAAGATCAAATAACCCAGTAGCCAGTACAGCCACCTCTACAGCAAAATTTTGTGCATGGACTACAAATCTGATGAGAAGAGAATGTGATAGGGGAAGAAAATCACTTCTTTACTCCAGATGATTTGCCTATTTATATTATTGAAGAGGAGGAGTATGCAGAAATTTTTGCTGTACACAAAGATGCAGATTTCATTCTAGCAAATGACATAGTTTTGGAAGAAGAATAAGATGAGTACCAAAGAGGTTATATGAATGCTTTGTTTGCCCATTAGCAGCAATATTCACTTAGAAACAGAGATGTGCCTGTTAACTGAATTTAGAAGAGGAAGGAAGCTTCAACATCAAAGAGTGATTCACATGTTGTACAAAAGAAAGGGAAAGAGGAAGTTGATCCTAATATCAGCAAATCACCATCAGCAGAAAAATCAAATCAGCCAAATGTATCGATGGAAAAGGAAAATAAATATGTCCCAATCAAAGAGGTAGAAAAGATTTCAGCTTTTAGTTTAGAAAATGAAATTTCCGAATTGAAGGTATCCATTCCCTTGACTGAAATAATGAGGAATAGCAGTTATGGAGGGAAAGTTTCTAAAATTTTGAATTTTGATCCAATGTTTGATATGGTGAGTGTCAAAGATGATCAACCCGAATTGATTTTTGGGCCAACATTAAATGGTGAGTCTCCATATAGTGATGTGCGACCTTTTTATATCAGTTTAAGGGTGCATGATTTTGTGTTGCATAATGCTATGTTCGATTCCAGAGCTTCCCACAATCTTATGCCGAAGGCTATCATGGAGAAGTTGGGTCTAGACATCACTAGGAAATACCATGATCTTTATTTGTTTGATTCCAGCAGAGTGAGATGTATTGGGCTCATCAAAGACTTGGTTGTAAGTTTGGATCAAATCCCAACGAAGAATGTTTTGATGGATATTGTTGTGGTAGACATACCTCCCAGGTTTGGTATGCTTCTTTCCAGGTCTTGGGGAGTGAAATTGAAAGGGACATTACAACTAGATTTCTCCTATGCAACGATTCTTGTGCTTGGCCAAATGAGAAAATTGTACTGGGAATAAAAAATGAAATACATGATTACAAGCAAGGAGAAACCTATCAATCATCCGATTAATTATGTACATACAGATATAGAGTCTTTTGTTTTGTATTCAGATAGTTTAAATGATATAGATAGTCAGTTAGTTGAAGCATCAAGTATTCAAAAAATAACAGAGAATTTAAGAGAAGTTTTGAAGAAAGAAGGACAAGAACAGCAAAACATCATTGAGAAATCCGTTGAAGATAATGGACAGCAAGCAGGAAAAACAGAGCCAACAGAATTTCAGCACTTAGAAGAAGATGAAGAGGGTCTGTGGACCATGGATTTCGATGGTGTAGTGGGAAATGATGGTGTTGGAATTGGTATTTGGGTACGTAGTCCTTTCTCCGCTCTTAACAAAGTGCCTAGTAATGTGTGGGTATGTTCTTACAAGTTAGCTTTTGATTGTTCGAACAATGAGGTTGAGTACGAGGCTTTGATTGCTGGCCTAAAAATTTTAAGAAAGCTGAATGCCAAGAAGATTGTAGTATATGGCGACTCCAAATTGGTGATTAAGCAAGTTAAAGGTGAATATCAAGAAAAACATCCTCGAATGCGAGCTTATCGAAATGTAGACTTAGATATCCTGAAATTGTTTTCAGATTATACCTTGACGTGTGTGCCTCGTATTCAAAATGGCATTGCTGATGCACTTGCTAAGGCAGCAAGTAGTTTGAAGATCCTAATGAACTCCAGTAATAAATTCTAAATCCATTTCAAGCATCGTCTGACTGTCCTGGACAATCAGAGATATTGGCAAGTTTACCAAGATGATGAGGAGATTGATGATTTTCTGCAAAACAAAGGTAAGTTCAAAGATACCTCAATTGATGTAGAACACGATGATAGTAGAGATGATGTGCAGATCAATCAAATGGAAGTGTTGCAACTAAAGGATAACATTATTCCTAAAGGCTTGATACCTTTAGAAGAACTCTTTGATCAAGATGACGTAGCTCGCAAACCAACATTGTAGCCAACAGAGAAGGGCGTTGAAGAAGTCAATATCAGAACAGCTGCAAATCCAAAAATGGTCAAACTGTCCAAATCATTGCCACAAAAGGTAAAAGCCAAATATGTCAGTTTGTTGTCATCTTTTGCTAATGTTTTTGCTTGGGATTATTCTAACTTGAAAACATATGATACCAACATAATTCAGCACACTATTCCCACTAAGCCTAATCAGAAACCTTTTAGACAGAAGTTGAGAAGGCTAAATCCAAAACTTCTGCCATCAATTGAAAAGGAGATAAACAGGTTGTACAAATCAGGAATCATTGTTCCCATCAGATTTTCTGATTGGATCTCTAATTTGGTGCCTGTACGAAAGAAGACAGGTGAGATTCACTTGTGCATTGATTTTAGGAGTCTCAATAAAGTTTCATTGAAGGATAATTATCCATTTCCCAAAATGGATCATATACTTCAGCGAGTAGTTGGAGCATCTCGTATGTCACTACTCGATGATTATTCCAGATATAACCAAATTTTGGTCCATGAAGATGACCGGGATAAAACAACGTTCACCACTCTGTGGGGAAATTCTCATTATGCTAAAATGCCTTTCGATTTGAAGAACGCGGGTGCGACATTTCAGCGGGAAATGGACTTGGCTTTCGCAAATGAGAAGGATGTCTTTTTGGTTGTGTACCTTGACGATCTAATCGTGTTTTCCAAATCAAATGAAGAACACATGTATCATTTGAAGATTGTCTTTCAAAAGTGCAAAAAATATGGTGTGTCATTGAATCCGAAGGAGAGCTTGTTTGCAATGGATGAGGGTAAACTTCTTGGGCACATTATCTCAAAAGATGGCATTCGTATTGATCCAGCACGTGTAGCAGCGATTCAACAAATTAACCTTCCCTGGAACAAGAAGGAGATTCAATCTTTTAATTGTAAGATGATTTTTTTACGCCACTTTGTGCCTAACCTTGCTGAACACCTAAGAGAGATTACAAACATGCTTAAAAAGGACAGCCAAGTGAAGTCGACGGAAGAGGTGGTAAAGTCTTTCAACTTAGTCAAATTGACTCTTTCCTCAGCTCTAGTTCTAATTAGCCCGGACTACACGTAGGATTTTATATTGTTTTTTTCTGCTTTGGAGCATATTATGGCAGTTGTGTTAATGCAAAAAAGAGATGAGCATGAAAGACCAATTACTTTCTTTAGTCGAACTATAAGAGATGCAGCCTTGAAGTACAACATCATTGAAAAACAAGCCCTTGCACTTGTGAAAGCATTGAAATATTTTCGGGTATATATTCTGCATTCTCATACTTTGGCTTATGTCCCCAATGCCACTGTCAAGGATGTTTTAGTGCAGACAGATCCAGAAGGAAGACGAGGCAAGTGGATTGTAGCTTTGTTGGAGTACAATGTGGAGATAAAGCCCACCAAGCTTGTTAAAGGACAGGAATTGGCAAAGTTAATGGCTGAATCAAACTTGCACGTTTTAGACATAAAACTGATCGTTGCTATGTCCGATGAGAATGAGGAAGTTTCGTCAATTCAAGTATCTGAAATGTTTGTTCTTTCCTCGTGGTATTCAGATATCATATATGTGCTGCTGAATTTGTCACCACCAGTCGGCATGACTAGAAACAAAAGTAGAACTCTCAAATTAAAGGCTGCTAAGTTTGCATTCTAAATTCTGCACTTTATTGGAAAGATCCCGGTGGCGTTCTATTGAATTGTTTGGTGGAAGAAGAAGCAAAGAAGGTCATGGAGGATTTCCACAAAGGAGATTGTGGCGGTCACCTTTTTTGGAAAACAACGACGAATAAAATTCTTTGAGCGGGGTATTATTGGCCAACATTGTTTGCTGATGTATATAAGGTTGTCAAGAGCTATCATAAATGTCAGATTTTTGAAGGAAGGTAGAAATTACAGCCTTTGCTGCTTAAACCCATTGAGGTGAGTGCCCCTTTTCAGTAGTGGGGGTTGGATTTCATTGGTGAAATTCATCCCGCTTCTTCCAATCAGCATCGGTGGATTTTCACGGCAACTGATTATTTCACGAAATGGATCGAAGAAATTCCCACTAGACAAGCTACAGATGCGGTAATTATTTCATTCCTTGAGAATAACATCTTGTCTCGTTTTGGTTGCCTGAATAAATTAATCACTGATAACGCAACATCTTTCAAATCAAAGAAAATGATTGAGTTTTGTAACAAGTATAAAATCATTTTGGGTCACTCAACTGCCTATCATCTGCAAGGTAATGGGTTGGTGGAGTCTTCTAACAAATCTTTAGTCAACATCATTAAAAAGCTACTGGAAATAAACAAGAGGAGTTGACATAAGAAGTTGGTAAATGCACTTTGGGTAGATCAGGTCAGTCAAAAGAAATCCATTGGTATGTCCCCCTTTGAGCTTTTTTATGGAGTTGATACAGTGTTTCCTACCTCTCTAGCAGCTCTGGTAGTCAAACTTCTTTAGGAAGCTGGCAGTGAAGAAGATCATATGCAGAGAAGACTAAATCAAATGGTCCATTTGCAGTAGACAAGAGAAGAAGTTTTCCAAAACACATCCAAGATGTAGGAGAAGATTAAGAAAATCTATGACAAAAAAGCGAAGGCAGACAAATTCCAATTGGATGACGTGGTGTTGAAGTGGAATGCAAGGAATGAGGAAAAGAGTAATCATGGTAAGTTTGAAAATCTCTGGAAAGGTCCCTTTAAGATTGCAGCATATCGGGGTCAGAATGCTTTTCCTCTGAAGGAAATGAATGAGGAAGATTGTCCAGGAGGGCCGATCAATGGTCAGTTGTTCAAGCAGTATCATTTCTGAGTTGTTTCTGCTGTTTACATTGTCATTGTATATACCATTTTAATTTCAGTTTCATTGCAAGAGTGTGTTGTGATCTTTTCTTCAATCTGGGGCCCGAAGTGAACGCTATAAGTCTGAAGAAAGATTTCAGTTTTGGGTTCAGTTTGTCGAGTCAGTTTTTCAGTCATTTTGGTTTCATAATTGAGTCGGTTTGAGTCAAATTTCAGTCACTAAATAAGTCAAGAGTCTTGTGTTAATTTTTCAAAATAATGGACTCCATAGCCCAATGGACGATGGCACTGTCTATCTCTCCCAAAGATCTGCCATTCTTGGCACCTCCCAGGTGTTGGGCCGTGAATATGACCACCTTTTTAACACTTATTTCATCCATTGTTACTTTTCTTTATCATGTTATTAATCACGATTTATCATATAATTCTATTTTATAATGAGTTATGCTCTTATGAATGAATATTATTTATTCTCCTTTATTTCTAATAAATTGATGATTATGAATGATTTTATCAATGATAGTTTCAACAAATTAGTTGTAACATTATTTACCATTTTTAACTTCCAAGATAATTTCTAGATTGAAGATTTGACCATTAAATGTGCCAACTCAGAAATTCGCTAGAATAAGAAGTGATAGTTTTACGGTTGAGATTCTGAGCAAATGAAGCAGAATCTAGAAAATTTGGAACATGGGTTTTGTCTAGAACGGACCTAATTAACTTTTGTAAAGAATGGTTTGCCCAAATTCGGTTTGTACTGAGAGAAACATAGGGTTCTTTGAGCACGATTTTCTGAGATTTGTTGTTGCGGCCGTCCTCCAAATCTCAGCTGCAAAGCCAAATTCATCTTGCTCTTGTTGAGAGATGGATGGAAATATATCTTCTTGTTGATCAATTGGTTGGAAACAATCCAATTTTGAAATAGAATCATGTTGTAATTATCTCTATTATAACTACTCTCTGATCTCTCTCTATTTAAATGAAAACAGAGATCAGAGATGGGGATGGCTAAGAGAATGGAGAATTGAGGATTTAGAATTAGAGATTTAGAATTAAGAATTTATGATAGGATAGGAGGAAGAAAGGATTGTTTCATGCTGTAATTCTCAAAGCTTCAGCTATTGTAATGATTTCACCATTTAATGATCAATACCTGATTTGGGAGTTAATGTTCATTCCACTCGTCTAAAGTAGCCCAGCAGTATCCGCTAGCGGCTAAGGGCCCAGCCTCTGATGGATTGTGTTGCTGGTGTATATTATCTTTTTGGTTTATGCGTGGTTTGTATTATCAGCTTGAATCGGTAATCTGGTGTGTTTTTTTATCTTATATTGCAGCTCTGTTATATTTCATATATCGTTCTCTGCAACAAGAAAGTCGTAATGTGCATTCTAATGTATTACTATTCCTTTAAAGTCATTAATGTAACATTGTTGTTCTCTACATAATGCTATTGTTGTTTAATTGCAGAGTAATCAAGTTGTAACCTTCTTAAGCTAGTATTACTGTATTTGTCTATGGTTTATACTTCATACGATTGTTGTTCAATTGACATTGTCATTCCATTATGAATTGTAATCGTTACCCTTTCTAACCAGGATTAATACTTGTGGTATCAGACTGAGATTACCATTAAGGTGTCTCATCTGTATATATGGCTTTCAAACATTGTTCTATAATTCATCATTAATGAGTGTTGTTCCATTTTGGTGTCTTGTTCAATCCGTCCTTGAGAGTGAAGGATTGCCATTTGATTTCTGTAGGATATGATTGACTGCATTTGATTTTATAAACTAAGGTGTTGATGTTTCTTAAAATTAATTGCCATTACAGTTCCCGATTTACTGTTCCATTTCTTAGTTGTTGTTCCATTTCATATTTGTTGTTCTATTTTCTTTTATTCACATTATCTTTGCTTTTGTGTGCAGAACGATCTGAAACTGTAGTGTGTATTGGCATTTGTTGTCTAGTCTCTAGATTTATGATCTGTTCCTTGATTACTTTTGGTTACATCAGTTTCCAAAGGGATGAGTTATTGTTACTAGACCCTTGACTGATACATTGCTTATTTTTCTGAATGAATGATTTAGGCTAGGCTTCAAGGTATTTTGTTGTAAGTAGATCCCATTTTCAGCATTCTTTTACTCTTGTATTTTGAGCACTGTACTACATCTTTTATAACATTACTCTTGAGAAAATAACCACCTCAAACTGAGTACACACTTGGAATAAAAAGTCGTCCCTAGGTTGACAATTAATGTGAAGGTAATTAGGAGTTAAAAAGACACCTTTTTATCGCTCGACAGTTTGGCACCATTGCTGGGGAGAGTGTAGCCATTTTTAAAGAGAAGTGTGCATCTGATGAGTGCCTATTAGGAAAGAATTGGGTATTAAAAACGGAAGGTAAGAACCTGCATATAGGAGCATGTAAAAGCCCTGCTCCCTCGCCCACTTTCCAATAGAACTGTTAAAGAACTTAGGGTAAATGTTTGAATTTTTGTGTGAATGACTAAAATATATATATATATGTAGAAAATTTGAAAAACAAATCTCATGATTTCACTCAAGTGGTGATATAAGCACCACCCATTTCACTAACCAATTGACAGGAACATTTGAAGAAGGAGCCTTGAATAAACACATGAAGAACATCTTCTACTATGGTAAGAAATGGCTCATGTTTCTACTTTTGAATTTCCTATCAAAGACCTAGGAGGAGTGACAGAAATGCACATAATTCCCTCATCTTTACCAAATTTTCATGGTTTAGCAAATGAAGATCCTGATACATTCTTATTTGAGTTCGAAATACTTTGTAGAGGATATGATTATTGTACTAATGATCAAAGATTGAAAGTGTTTCCTCTTAACTCTAAAAGGAGTAGCTCTCCGATGGTTCATGAGCCTAGGTGGGAATTGCATCCAATCATGGAAGGACATGAAGAACATATTCTTGAAGAAGTACACAGACTATTGCAAATCCAATGAAGATATTTTCGGTATGATACAAGGGGAAGATGAAAGTTTGGAGGACTATGTAAATCGATTTCAATACAACCTTCAAAAATCAAAATATAAGCATTTGGAGAAAGAGATCTTAAAAACACTCCTTCTAAAAGGAATCAAAGATGAGTTTTTAGAACTCTTAAATCTGATAGGAAAAGGTGATGTTTTTCAGTTATCATATGATGATGTTTGTGAGTTGTGCATAAGGTATTCAAGAGGAATCTTCACGACTGGTAAGAGTTCTAGAGATGTTTGTTCTTTCTTTTCTAAATATGCTACAAGAATAGGAGACATAAGAGTTGAAATCAATGCTTTATTTGAAAATTTTAAAGTTGATTTTATTAGCTCTCTAAATGCAAAATTGGATGTTTTGTAGGTTCATAAAAATCAAGAATTTGATGAAGTGTTTTGCCCTCATGACCGAAAGGAGCATCCCATAGATACTCACTCTCTTCCTTATCTAGGATGGAAGTGGCACATCAAAGAGAAGGGAAAGCTGCAACAAGGCCTACAGGTATGGTTCAAAACACTTTTTCTCCATTCGCATACTTGCATAATCCATTATGGAATAGTAATGTGTTAGGACAGCCATGTCAATTTCAATATAACCACCACCAATCTTATCTACAAGTTTGGCATGGTTCACCTTATGATTGCATGATTACTCTCCCTCATCTTGTAGCACAAGCACATTCTCCATATTCTCCACTAGATCTTCCACAACATCCTGCTTGCATATCAAATTTATCCACTCAACCCAATCAACCACATCATCAAAATGCTCCGTTTCATACACAATTTCCTGCTCAACTAATTCCACACCCTCACCATAATAAACCAGTACAACATGCTTACAGTGTTGAACTGCCAAATTTACCCAGCCTTCCCACCCATTCTATCTCACATGCGCCATTAGAGAAAACTTACAATGAGATTCAAAATGTTTTAAATTCAAAAATTGTAGAAGTTATGGAAGAAAATGAGGTTTCTTATAGTATGTATTAACAAGCTATTTTAAAAGCTCAAGAACTTCATGATCTGATGGATATGAGAAATCAAGAAAGTAATGGATACATTGAAGATTGGTTTCACTCCATCATTTGTTTGCAACATCACTCTATGCTTCAACAATTTTTGATAACATCTTTTCAAGGGAAGTTGGCTTCTCATACCCTAATATTCATTAATATGCATTTTTCAAATTTGGGCATGTGCATACATGAATCCTTATTTCGAAAATGGCTCCACTGGAAGTACTTATATACGTATCCATATTCTATTTTCAAATCAAAGTAGGATAGTGGAGAAAATAAAATAAATAAAGAAATAAAACAAACACATTTTTTATTTTTGTAAAACTAGTTGTTTTTTGTTGCAACACGCTATCAAAATAAACATCAGTGATAAATGTTTCAATTCATTTGTGTATGTAGATGATTTGTAATAGAAATAATAGTTTTACAAATACTCATATTCATTTATCACCAATATGAAAAAATGCTTGAATATCATTTTTTTGGCTTGCAGGCTTGATGAGATTTCTGGAAAAATAGTCGGGACAGTCATGTTTTGAGGGACCAAAATGAAATATTTTTAAAACCTATTTCTATCCTAGGTAGCCCTTTATTTCTAATTTCTAACCCAGATTTAATCACTCAATTTTTATTTGAAACGAAAACGTTAGAACCAAAACATTGACAGGGTGTTTAGCGGGCAACTTAGGAACAAAGTTGGGACAATCAGTTTTTGGAGACATAAATGACCATATTTTTAAGACCTGTTTCTATTGTATAATTCCCTATGAATATAGTTTACAAGGTAATTGGAATCACTCATTTTCGATATCATATGGAGAAGTTATGATCAAAATATTGACTGTCTATCGTAAATCAGCACTCTTAAAACTCTGTTTTTCTGGCTATTCCTTAGAGTATTTGACCTATCAATTCTTCTTCTCCTCAAAACCTGTTTATATTAGAAATAAATAAATGAATCTAATTTCATTTCCAATTTGAATCATTCGAATCCAACATCAAACGAAAAATTTATGCTTGAAATATCAACTGTTGGTCTAAGCTAGGTAATCGAAAATGACTTTGTTATGCAGGTTGTTCTAACTAAAATTGACATATCATATCATTGAAATTTTAAAACCTGTTTCTATTGGAGATACACCTTTGAATTATCTCTCATTTAGCTTTGGAATCACTCAATTTGGACAAAAAACAAAGAAGTTGTGATTAAAACACTGCTGGTTAGTATGGTCGACCACTGCTCTCCCGTAGGTGACAAATAAATTTTCCTTTGTTATTTTCTAAATGGATTTGTTATATAGAGTAACTACTTGTTGTTTTTTTGCATAATTCTTGGATTAGGGGAGCCCAATCACCTCTCTTTCTCCATGATTTAATGTTTTATTGCAGGTAGACACTCGTTTTTTGCAGGTCTTGGGAAAATAAAAAAGGTCAATTTATGGACAAGTGATTTTTGAAAGAGAATTTATGAAACAAAGGAATTTCATCCAACTCCTTACCCAACGAATTCATAATAGGACAAATGAAGAATTGATTTCCATTTGAAGATTCATGTCTTGTCACTGCTGCCAAAACATTTTTCAAAGAGATCATTTTTTTACATAATATCATAGTTGTTGTAACTTAATTCATTTATTTACATACTCTTTTTAAATAAAATGTTGTTTCTTTTCTGATCTCTCTTATATTTTGTGTTTCAGGTGTTGCTTCATCCTCAGCATAAATACAGTGAACAGTTAATTCATTCTTTGCATGCTTGCATTTTATGATTGTGCATTTTGTTGTTCCTTTTCTGAAGGGACATGTGTGCACTTTTGTCGTTTCTCCTGTTCCTTTTTCAAAGGGACAGCATTTTCATTGTTTCCATTCCTTTTTCAAAAGAACAACACCTTTTGTGTCAGCTGTTCCTTTTTCACTTTCATTTTGTTGTTCATTTTCCACGGTTCATTTTGCTGTTCCTTTTCCAAAGGAATGGCAGTTGCGTTTTTGTTGTTCCTTTTCCAAAGCAATGACGCTTTTCATTTTTGCTGTTCCTTTTCCAAAGGAACGACACTTACATTTTTTTTGTTCCTTTCCTAAAGGAACGACAGTTTTCATTTTTGTTATTCCTTTTCCAAAGGAACAACACTTGCGTTTTTGCTGTTCCTTTTCCAAAGGAACGACAGTTTTTCTTTTTTCTGTTCCTTTTCGAAAGGAACGACACTTGCGTTTTTGAAGTTCCTTTTCCAAAGGAACGACACTTTTCTTTTTTATTTTTCCTTTTCCAAAGGAACGACACTTGCATTTTTGTTGTTCATTTTCCAAAGGAACGACACTTTTGATTTTTGTTGTTCCTTTTCCAAAGGAACGACACTTGTGTTTTTGCTGTTCCTTTTCTAAAGGAATGACACTTTTAGTTTTTGCTGTTCCTTTTTCCAAAGGAACGACATTTGCATTTTCACACTTTTTTGTGTGAATTTTTGTTTTTTGGTGTGCATTTCGTTTGTTGTTCCCTATAAGGAACAACACATTTTTGAGTGGCTTTGTTGTTCCTTTTTCCAAAGGAACGACATTTGCCTTTTCACACTTTTTTGTGTGTATTTTTGCTTTTTGGTGTGCATTTCCTTTCTTGTTCCCTACAAGGAACAACACTTTTTTTGAGTGTTTTTGTTGTTCCTTCAAAGAAGCAACACTTTGGGATTATTTTCAAGAGAAACCCTTCCTTCCTCTTGTGGGATTATTCCTAGTTCATCTCAACCACATTTTCCTGATTCTCTTTCATGGCATGAAGTATACTACTTTTATGAGGACAAGAATTATGGATTCTTTTGAAGCGAGTTATTATCATTCACGTTATGATCTTTAACAGGACAGCACCTTGATGATAGATGCTTTTCAAAAGTGACACAATTATTTATATACTACTTTACTGCATTGTTTTCTGTTGAACATGATATTGATTGATCATCTTAATACCATGCTGGTTCCACCCTTCCTGGTTATAATTTCCTCTATTTGTAATAAATAAGATTATGGGTATATTTTTTTCTATTGACATGTTCAACTTCTTCCACCATCCCTACTCTTAAGGAGTACTGAGCCTCCCCCGTTTTATCATAAAAATGTGTAATAAAAACAAAATTTTGTTCGCAGATGGAGGATAGGGGGTCTCATTACGAGCCAGCCTACCATGTTCATAAGGCTGTAACAAAGTGAGATTCCCATTATGGCCACCACACCAGGGTTATGATCCATTGGATAGCCAAATTATCCTTGGAACAGGAGGTCTCATCACGAGCCGACCTGATCACTTTTGCTACATCCCAGTGAATGGCAGTGTGGTTATCTGGTTACCATACCAACACATTGATCTCTTATGTAGAACAACATTGGAACTCTCCATTTATAAATTGAGGATCCTGGCTCATATGGGTTAAAAAGCAACCCTGCCGAGGCTATGGATGCTTGCTAGTAGTAGAGGCTCTGCTTATGGTATTGAAGTTATATTTTATCGTCAATTATTACTATAATACCCTTTTCTTATTTTTTCTTTTTATCAAAGAAGTTATTTCTTTAATTTTCCCTATTTTGAACCTTTACGCATGAGAAATTGTTTTCTGATGAATCACATCATTTTTCAACTAGAATACCGTCAGTAACATATCTTTTTGGCATATTGTCGTTATTTTTCTTTTTCATAACTTATCATCAATCCAAAGCATCCTATCTCTTATTCATAACTATCTTTATACACTCTGCTCTCATAATAACCATAACTCTTGCCATCCTATCATTAATATGTGTACTCTGCTTCATTTACTGATGTATTGTTCATTCCCTTGCCTTGTCATCAGCACAACACCTCTCATATGCTTTATGGTCATGGAATTCTTTTTCCAATTGGAGGGGGGAATGTATGCATTATGGGATTGCATGTGATATGATTACTGCATTCTTCCATAACTTGTTGATTTGACAAAATATCAGTATCGCATGTATACAAAATTTTTTCTGATTGAAATTTTTGCATGCATCTTATTTGTTGTTATTCAAACCTAACACTATGGATTCAAGAACATTGTATGCACAAGTGTGATTTGTTTACAGGAGAACAAAAAGTATGCAGGGGAAATTCTATTCACAGCATGACCACACTATTGCAACTAACAGAAGAGGCTTGAGCAACTCGCAAACACGAACAATTCTTCAGACATTATGTGCTTACCTGGATTCCACCTTTTGCATCACCTTCAGCACCAACTTTGCCTGCATCAGCTTCAACAACTGCCAGTACATATATGTCATTCCACAATTTTCTTTTTGGAGGTAAAACTTGAGGTAAAATAGCATAATTTTCTGATTTTATTACGAATTTAGGAGAATTTAATGAAAATCCATTGAGCATTCTTTATCATCCTTCAGTCCACATCTTTACCACTTCCCATTTTTTTCAGCAGCATATCATCTTGGGGGAGTGCTGCTTTTATTCATTTCTTTCTTATAACCATGTCATTCATAGTCGTTATCATCCATTACTATTCTTATTCATTCTCAACACCTCCCTTATTCTATGTTGTTTTACACCAAGCATAACATTCAACGGATGGTAGCAACTACCTCTATTTGTTTTCTAGCATCGCATGAGGGCATGCTAATTTTTCAGAGAGGGGGAGGAATTACTATGTATGATGGATGTTTTCTATTTTCTTTCTCCTTCAAGGCATACAATTTCAGTGCAGAAATTGATTTCTATAATATTTTTAAAAACTATGAACTCAATTCTTGTGATATCTGGAAACCATAGACATATTATTAAAATACACATACTTAGATAATTTCAAAATAAATTGGTTCATAAAATTTTGGAAATCATGCACTCTCACCTACAACCATTTTGTTTATATCTCATGATCTGTGCATCAAAACGATCTGATTTTTGGATCATAAAGGCATTCATGTATTACAAATCTACTTGCCAC
Organism: Pinus taeda; assembly: GCA_000404065.3. Classification (NCBI taxonomy): domain Eukaryota; kingdom Viridiplantae; phylum Streptophyta; class Pinopsida; order Pinales; family Pinaceae; genus Pinus; species Pinus taeda. The sequence goes on along the minus strand of APFE030864998.1, from coordinate 10,405 downwards.
ATTTCAACAAAATCTAGTTTGTAGTTTTTGGGAAAATGGTTAATGAAGATCGCTATCATTTATATCATATTTTGCTGCAACTTAATTGTTATGCCTTCATCAAGATTGCTAAAATTGAATATTCATTAATGGAGGAAGAATTCATTTTTCTATCCATTTCATGAGCTGAGATGAACAAATTTTATTGTTTGGTTACCACATGGGTTTTGTCTTTGGGTTGCATGAGGACATGCAACATATTAAGTTTTTGTTGCAGGAGGACATGCAATATATTCAGTGTGGGGGTGTGTTGGGCCGTGAATATGACCACCTTTTTAACATCTTTTTCATCCATTGTTACTTTTCTTTATCATGTTATTAATCACGGTTTATCATATAATTCTATTTTATAATGATTTATGTTCTTATGAATAAATATTATTTGTTCTCCTTTATTTCTAATAAATTGATGATTATGAATGATTTATCAATAATAGTTTCAATAAATTAGTTGTAAAATTATTTACCTTTTTTAACCTCCAAGATGATTTCTAGATTGAAGATTTGACCATTAAATGTGCCAACTCAGAAATTCGTTGGAATAAGAAGTGACAGTTTTTCGGTTGCGATTCTGAGCAAATGAAGCAGAATATGGAAAATCTGGAACATGGGTTTTGTCCAGAACGGACCCAATTAGCTTTAGTAATGAATGGTTTTCCCAAATTTGGCTTGTAGTGAGAGAAACGCAGGGTTGTTTGAGCATAATTTTCTCATATTTGTTGTTGCGGCCGTCCTCCAAATCTCAGCTGCAAAGCCAAATTCGTCTTGCTCTTGTTGAGAGATGGATGGAAATATATCTTCTTGTTCATCAATTAGTTGGAAACAATCCAATTTTGTAATAGAATAATGTTGTAATTATCTCTATTGTAACTACTCTCTGATCTCTCTCTATTTAAATGAAAACAGAGATCAGAGATGGGGATGGCTAAGAGAATGGAGAATTGAGGATTTAGAATTAAAGATTTACAATTAAGAATTCATGATAGGATAGGAGGAAGAAAGGATTGTCTCATGCTGTAAGTCTCAAAGCTTCAGCTGTTGTAACGATTTCACCATTTAATGATCAATACCTGATTTGGGAGTTGTTGTTCATTCCTCACGTCTGAAGTAGCCTAGCAACATCCGCTGGCGGTTAAGGGCCCAGCCTTTGGTGGATTGTGCTGCTGCTATATATTATCTTTTTGGTTTATGCATGGTTTGTATTATCATTTTGAATCAGTAATCTATTGTGTTTTGTTATCTTATATTGCAGCTCTGTGATATTTCATATATCGTTCTGTGCAACAAGAAAGTTGTAATGTGCATTCTGACGTATTGCTATTCCTTTAAAGTCGTTAATGTAATATTGTTGTTCTCTACATAATTTTATTGTTATTTAATTGCAGAGTAATCAAGCTGTAACCTTCTTAAGCTGGTATTACTATATTTGTCTATGGTTTATACTTCATACGGTTGCTGTTCAATTGACATTGTGGTTCCATTATGAATTGTAATCGTTACCCTTTCTAACCAAGATTAATACTTGTGGTATCAGACTCAGATTACCATTAAGGTGTGCCATCTGTATATATGGTTTTCAAGCGTTGTTCTATGATTCATCATTAACCAGTGATGTTCCATTTTGGTGTGTTGTTCAATTCATCCTTGAGAGTGAAGGATTGCCATTTGATTTCCGTAGGATATGATTCGCTGCATTTGATTTTGTAGACTAAGGTGTTGATGTTTCTTAAACTTAATTTCCATTACAGTTCCCAATTTGCTGTTCCATTTCTTAGTTGATGTTCCATTTCTTAGTTGTTGTTCCATTTCATATTTGTTGTTCCATTTTCTGTTATTCGCATTATCTTTGCTTTGGTGTGTAGAACGATATGAAACTGTAGTGGGCATTGACATTTGTTGTCTAGTCCCTAGATTGATGATCTATTCCTTGATTACTTTTGGTTACATCAGTTTCCAAAGGGATGAGTTATTGTTACTCGACCCTTGACTGATACATTGCTAATTTTTCCAAATGAATGATTTAGGCTTCAAGGTATTTTGCTATAAGTAGATCTCATTTTGAGCATTCGTTTACTCTTGTATTTTGAGCACTGTACTACATCTTTCATAACATTACTCTTGAGAAAATAGCCGCCTCAGACTGAGTACACTCTTGGAATAAAAAGTCGTCCTTGGGTTGACATTTAATGTGAAGGTAATTAGGAGTTAAAAATACACATTTTCATCGCTCGACACCAGGAGCTACCATCCCCATTGGAGCCAAAGTTAGAGTCGGTCTGTTCAGCCCTCTGTCAGAGATCAAAGCCTCTTTGTTGCATTTCATTTTTAGGTGTCCCATTCAGTCCATTCAGCTACATTCGCTAGGAGCATCGATGTTCTGACGGATGGGTCTTCTTTCTTAAATTTCCGTCATGTCATGTACCTGCTGTTTCGTGTCTGATCATCAAAGGTCATCAAATCCATTTTACAGTCATTATGGGTATTCTTTTGGTCAGCCAAGAGTCATGTCAATCATTAGGTCTAGGGTTTCACAAACTTTGTCTTCAAAGTGTCCAATAATGCCAGCAGGCCATGAGGATGTTCATAATAAGCTTTTTTCCACAATTTTCATCATCAATAATGCTGAGAATGATTCTTCTTCAAAACTCTGTTTTGGAGAAGAAATCGTTAAAGTTAATTTTTTTGTAATAAATATGTAATTTTAAAGGTTTTTCAAGTTCTACAGTTCTTTAGGCACAGCCCTGGTCGCCTTTGCCAAATTCCATGTCAGCTATCCCTGCAAAAAATTGCCAATAGATTCATCATTTCAGTCAAAAAATCAAAACAACCAAAAAACAGAGTTTGTATTAAAAGTGAAAACTGCCAAATTCAAAACATTACAAAGTGGGTTATTTGAAATTTAAAATCAAAGACATTGGGCATATAAGATATTTTTGGTGTTTGAAAAATTCATTGGTATGCCAAAGAAGCTGAGTCAAATCATGAAGGAGTGAAAGCAGAGGTTTGAAGAACCAACCGTGGGTGAAATACTGGTCGTGGCACATTGGGAGGTAGTCACGGCGCATTGGGAGGTCGTGGCACATTGGGAGGTAGTCGCGGCGTATTGGGAGGTCGTGGCGCATAGAGCCACTATCCACCATGCAAATTTGAATGTGCACAACGCACTGGGTTGTGCGCGCAGTGCACAGAGCTGCCACCTGGAATTTCATCACCGCTTCCAAATTTTTCAAATAGACTCACTCTTCTATGATCCAAGTAAGTGTGTGAGCCTTTGCCATTGCTATTAAATGGTGTTTGCTATGATTTGAAGAGAATAATATAAGGTTTGAATGGCAAAAAACATAAACTCTATCCTTTTGTTGAAGTTGCTCCTTTTGGTTTTGAGATTGGTGTTTTGGAATTGTGATTTTGGTGCCAAGTCTCCTTTCCCACTTGTGATCTTTTCCCTTTCATGATTCCCAAACACTATGCCTTAACCTCCCAAACTATTCATATCCCTATTTCCCATTTGTCCTATCCTAAATTCTACCATTTCCTATCATTTTCCCTCTCCCATATCATATGTAGGAAATTCCCAAACCTCACATCCCTAAACACAGTCAAATGACTGTTAACACATTTCAAAATTTCACTTGACAAACTCCACTATCCACTTTTCCCACCATCCCATATTCATCACAGTTCCTTATTTCTCTTTGGCACATTTGGCATTCAAAACGTACACTTGTTATACACATTGTAGCACCATGACAGAGATAGATTCATCATATGAGCAAGAATATGAGCATGACAGTGACTCAACCACTGAGCCTAATGTGCCGAGAAGACCTCGTAAGGGTGGTAGACATGTTAGAGAAGAGCCCACTTCCCTGACTCAATTGTACGCCTGCCTGCTTGCAATAACATGCTTTTAGCAATAGTCATGCTTTCAGTATTGTGATATGATTGCTCAGATCCAGCATCATCTGGAGTTAGTTCGGTTGTTCGTTTTACATCTGCATGATGGTCATGTTACTCTTGCTGGAGTAAACTTCACCTTGACACTAGAAGCCATCTCTCAGGCCACCAGGATACCGAATATAGGTGAAGAGTGGAACAAGAGATAGCACCTGGATAGAGCATATTATGAACCTTACATTAGGCCTAGCTATTTGAGGCAGCTCAGCAGAGTATTCCCATTCTGGTTTCTGAAGGAATCTTATGCGCCATTGATGAGACTCATTATCAGATACTTCAGTTGTGAAGGCCACTTCTCACGCCTCTATGCATACTATATCAGGTTATTGATGCATTTCACGAGAGTGAGGTTGATGAACATTCCATATTTCATGTGTCGAAACATTGAGAGGATGAATACTCTTGTTCAGAAGAATACTCCTGAACAGTAGTACAACATCATTTACCACTATGCACTCATCAAGATCATTGTTGTACATCAGCTTGGCCTGCAGGGTATCACATGGGAAGACTTCATTTCCCATGAGTTCTTCACAGTTTCAACAGCTCATCAGGAGGTTGTCCATGATGCAGGTGAACCTTCACATCAGCATGGAGGATGAGAGGCAAAGACTACTAGTGTGCCGACATATGTCACCTATCAGAGAGGCACGAGGGGATTGTTTGCAGTAGCCCGACGAGTACTATCTCCACATGGGGTGGAAGGGGTCTCGTTGGTGCCATTAGCAGCACAGGTATAGGTATAGGATAGAGGCAAGAAGCCTATGCATGATGAGGGCCCTTCAGGGGACCAAGACACTGATTTCATCCTCATTGATGATGATATGAGCTCTCCTAGCTTAAAGCTGAGGGAGATTATTCAGGAGAAGAAAGCCGAGATAGATGTATTGAATGATAAATTGTAGAGATCACGATGGGTCATAAACTATTTGGAGCAGTGAAACAAGAAGTTGGAAGATCAACATACAGTCATGGAGTTATAAAACATTCGAAGGAACCATAGGCTGCCCAAAGGAGGACAATGGAGCTCACTTCGCTTGAGCAAGAGATCAATGATGATCGAGAATCTTGGCTTGATAGGATCAACATCCACTTAGAGAAGATGTTGGCAAAAGAAAATAAGGAAAAGGACATTCTCAGGCACAAGAAAAATCATTATTGGGCACGAACTCATGTTTGCAAAGCGAGGATCAAAATCCTAAAAGCAAGACTAAGGAGGGCACTAAAACAGCGCAAAAGGCATGATAGGCTCCAAATCTTGGCTGAAGCTTCTTTGGCTAAGCATGACACTCAATGATGGACCTTTAGTCAAAATTTCAGCAAATTTGGAGAAAAGTTTGTCAATTTTGACTTTTTGGGCTTCAAAACAAGTTTTCCTGCCCAACGCATAGCGCCACGTAGCGCACGCTTATAATTGGGAGATCCACTGGAGGAAAACTTGACATTTTTGAATTTTTAGTCAAAATTTATGCATGCTCATGGATTGCCTAAGGATTTCATGAAGTTTTGGGTTGCCTAAAGGGTCAAAAACACCCTAAAAATGACCTTTCTACCACCTTTTGCACCCACGGGAAGCAGTCTTGGGAGATTGAAGTTTTGGAGGGGCAAATGACATCCAAATCTAGACATTCCACTTGGTTTGGAAATTAGACAAGCAAGGATTTCCAATGAGCTATCATGAGCTCAATTTAGACTTCAGGAAGGGACTCAAAGTCATCTACAAAGTTGTGTTATGCATGTAGGTTTCAGGTGCAGCGCATAGAGGATTTTTAGCTTATTTTTCACTCTACAGCTCAAAAATTCACCCAGTTTTGACTAGTTTTTCCTTTTGATGTAATTATTGATCTATATTGATGTAACTTGATGACTATGATGTAATATTGGCCTATTTTTACTTGTTCTAGAGGATTCATTCACTAAAAAGTGAAAATTAAATGAATGTATCAGTTTCCTTCCATGTAGAGGCTAGTTTTTTGATTGCCTAGATTTCAGTGCTTTGTTTAGAATTGGTTCAAATAGCTCCTAGAATGATGAGCTCGACCCCTAGAGGTATGGGAATGGGTTAGGATGGTATATATCATGTATTTTCTGACTCATTTTCAGGGTTGGACACTCGGGATTGCTTGGCACATCATTGTACATTCTATCTCTGCATTTTTGGCAAAGGAAAGACCAGGGTTTTGTAGCACTTGTTGGGATCCATGTGGCTTTGTGTTTTGATGGTGTTTTTCTCTATTTAATTGTAAGTTCACTGATGTTTATGTGTATCATTTTCTCTTCTCTTTTCTTCTGAAATTAAACAAATGAGTGATTAAGGTAGAATTCATTGGACTGTTGTGCTCTGCCTTGAAATTTTGTTTAATTTTCAATGTTGTCATCTGTTTGAGGAGGACTCCTGAGACTCTCTTGCCCTCCTTGGCTCCTCACCAATATGATCCATCCATTCATTCGATCTAAAGCATCAAAATGATTGCCTTCCTTGCCCCAATCAGAACTTTGCAAAAAACTAGGCCTCATCCCCGGACCCAAATTTGCCTTTCCCTTTTTTCCAACACAAAACCTCCAAAACTCAAATCAAATCCTTGCGCTTTATACCTAGCCTAAGATTATTTGTTAATTTAGTCATCTCAAGCCCCATCGATTATCCTTTGCTGAGATTGACCCGAAGAGAGCCCTCTCCTGTCCTCGTAGGGCTAGCTACGAGGCTGAGCGTGGTTTGTGGTTATCCTAAATTTTGCCTTCCTTCAGCCTAAGGTAGATTTAAGCTCTACAGTACCAACGAATGTAATCTCTCATCGATTCGCCCCCACGAGCGAAACCTGATAATGATAGAGGGGCACGATGCCTCGATAAATCGGTCAAAAAATAGATGTCCACAACAGTCAAGGGGATGGATTTTCCTCTAATCTGGAACACCTGGTTGGTAGGATCCCATGCATCGAGGAAATACTGCAACAAGCTGATTTGTTGCCTCATGCTAGAGATGCGAAAAACTTGAGTAGGCCACAGTTCCGTAGTGCAGTTACTATACCCGGATCATGTAAAGCAACCATGTCTTCTTCTTCATGCTCGCATTCTCACCATGTAATAATCATTTTCTCCGTTGAATCTCTGAAAACAAACAAGGGAAGAGTCAGGATCCTGATTTTGGAAAGAAAAAGAAAAAATTTCATGAAAAAACAGTGCATAGGTTTCCCTCTTTGCACCCATCGCACCCCAGTATTGTAATGGGAGCGATGCATACTAACTGGCCAGTGACCAGTCCAGTATGCATCACACCTTTCGATATAGAAAGGGTGCAATGGGGCCAGGGCGAATTGTTCAAATCTTAGGGGCTCAAAAAAACAGGGAAACATGCTCAGTATTCAAAGCGGAAGGAATGCAACTGAAGAGCTCAGGTTTAGGTCTTACCTAGTCCAGGTGGCGTCGAGAATCATCCACAGAATCTCCCGAAATCAGCGAGTGAAAATCACGGGGGAAAAGCACCTCCAGAGCTCCAACAAACCAAATTCAAATGAAATGGTAAAATGAGAGGTAAAAATCACTTTTGAATTACTATTCACATAATTTGAGTAAAGTATTAGTGTTTTAACTCATTTTTCAAGCATGTGTTTTCATTTCTAATTGGTTTGATGAAGCAATTAAGCAGGTAGTATGACCATTGAAAGAACAAAGTGCTAATGGTGAATCAAATAATCAGTGACCATTACGACAAGTAGGTTTTATGTGAAGTTCAAGCTCATTAAAAATTAAACCTAAGAATGAGCAAATGTTTCCCCCAGAGTTTAAGCTCATTAAAAAATGAACCAATCTCCAGTAAATAACCATTGTGAATGCATTATCATCAACTTTTGAGCCTTGGTCGTGTTCTCATCATCACCTCCACTCTGTTTTAGTCGATCGTATGCCTCCATTTGATTGTTTACCCTTTTTGAGGAACATCTACGACGATGATTCTGTTAGCCATCCTTGTGACACTGTCATGTTTGGAAAATTCCAAACCTTGCCTGGAATTAGCTGCTACCCGAAATTATCACTTGCTCCTCAAAAAACGAGTCTTCTTTAAGCTCTTTTCATCTGACTCGTAAAATATGAAAAGATTGTTGAGTGATTGGTCTCTCCAGCTCATTAAAGCTACCGGAAGTGCTATCCCTCCTCTAGATTTTAATCTTTTTGGACCTGAGGGATTATTACAAAAAAGATCGAGTGCTTTTCTTGTTCGGCTCATTAAAACTATCGAAAATTCATCCCTTTAGTATTATTTTATACTTTTTCGGACTTAAGGGATTATATGACGAACAAGGATTATTGGAGTTTCCTTTCCATCCCCTTTCAGACTCTCTAAAATTGAAAAAGGACCAAGTTATCATTGTTGTTAAACTCGTTAAAATCAATAGCGACAAACTTGTCCATATAGACAAGAACGAGTTTCACTGTCACTAGGCTCATTAAAACATAGCGACGGGTTCACCCGAAGGGCGAATTATAGAACAAGCATATGTTATCCTCCTCAAGATTGACAAAAATAAAGAGGTACTGGTCAGTAATGACTGGGGAAAATTGGGAAGAAAACTTGAAGAAACTTTATTGGTAGCAATTCACTCTTAAACATGACAGTTTCACTCCACATCCGAGTCGGGTTGGGTTATTCCATTCACCGGTCATATCACCATTGGTCCATCGTACCATCCATCTTTGGGGTTAATGCTACCAATCCATTTCAGAGTCGCCGGTATGTTCAAGAGAAGTCACTCAGAGAATTCACCTGTGTCTCATCTGCTGCAATACATTCACGCTCCATTCTTTCATGACCACCACCCTAAACCCTATATCATCATATCATTTTCACCTCCAAAATAATTTTCTCCATTCCGTGTCGTAGATGTGGGATTCTATAAGGCCCTCCTACAATGGGTCGCTTCTTGTCGACATCAGCTCATTATCCAACAAGTCGACCTAGGAACAACCCTTTTAGTACTTTGAAGCTTGTATACCTCAATGGCAAGTTTCTCACTTCCAGCGATAGGTTTACATCAATGACCTTCGACTGAAAGATTTTACGTGGTGTTCGACGCCAAGTCCCTTTTTCACACCACGTGAATTGTACTGTCGTACCTTGAGGGTCATCATCATTATCGGTGATTCCTCTCGCACCTGTTAACAACTTACATCATTGGCTGGTAATGAGGCGATGTCTTTCCATGTTTGACTCCAAAACATCTTTCACATGGATCGACTTGTACTCTGAGTGAAGATTGAACGAGTTTGAAGACCCTGGATCTAGTTTCATCCATCCAGGCTGTGATATATTTAGGAATATAAAGACATCAAATGTACATCATTTCCAAATAGATGATCATCCGAATCAACGGATGATGGCTCCATCTGAATCATCAGTTTGCTACACAGATGATTGTCTGTCCTATGTACATGAAAATGAATTTATAAAGTTGAGCATGGGAATACCTGCCTCAGCTAGATCATGAAAAATATTATGAAGATAATGTATTGTATTGTATCTTATTACAGGTCGCCTTCCAGCTCAAAAAAAATTCGGATCCTCATGATAAAGCATTTCACCTAACATCAAAAAATTAACGACCTCATGCTTTAGGGGGTGTTACACTGAAATTTGTCACCATGACTATCTGCAGTTAATATGGCTCCATCAATAGTCATATTATCCTCCTTGTCAAGCCTCATACCTCTGCTCTTCATGTCAAACTTCAAAAAGAGAGAAAGTCACTTAAAAACATGTTTATCTCTGGGTACGCAGGTTCTCTCTACCTTGCCTGCGTGTACGCATCCCAAGCTCATTGTACCTATGTACTTGTACGCTCTGTAAGTCAAGGGATGGGTGCATACCCCTGTAAAGGTCAAAAGGCGCGAGTTTCATTTTAAAAAAGTTACTTGTGGTCACTTCTAGAGCCTTCTAGAAGAGTGTTTGACGTGTATTGAGCGCCTCTAGATGGTTCATGCATCCCTATGATAGAGGAACTTATCCCATCAAGAGAGGAGCTACCCCATCCAAAAGAGGGAGTATCCCATTGAGGTTGGAACTGAATAACTTCCTCTAGAACACTATAAATACAGGCATTGGGCCAAGGGAGGGGAGGTTGAAAGCTGAACATTCCAAAGGGTAGATGCTCTGGAATTAGGACTTCCATTTGTGACTTGTGAGGAGAGATCACTATCCTTCCTTGTTGCCATAGTGGGAGTGGGTGAGCTTGTCAAAGTAGAGGAAATCTCTTGCTGGACCCTGGGAGGAGCTTGCACAACACCAAGGCTCAGGTTGTAATGGTTCCTTTGATTGTTTAATACAAATAAGTCCATTCTTCTCAATGATTTGTTAATGAATTATTTCATGTATTCCTTGGTCAATATGATAGATATGCTTTATTTTATGATG
>APFE030864992.1:6625-20710 GCA_000404065.3 Pinus taeda | reverse complement strand
TACAACATGGAAATTGAAAACATGGCATGATCCAGATTGGACTGTTGGACCACCCATCAAAATTGAATTCTTATCAAAACTGATACAGACATTGCCTTCTTAGGGAAATATGAGATCTTTGCATTTGTCAAAGCTGAGCATATTTGGACTTTTGATATCAATCATGAAATATGAAACCTATTGGTATAGGTATCCAACAGACTTCAAATCCCCTATCATCTTTCTTTTTAACCTATCAAATCCAGTCAGCCATCGAGACGTATCTCCGCTGTCTATCTGGGCCCCCCAGATCCAGCAGTCGTCCTTCATATCAGGCGGACAAGTCGCACAGTGTTTACCCATCCAATGTGGGCAGTTTTCTCTCTCATCCACTAGACGCGTGTTGCTCGATGTGTGGCACTGGGGAGGACTCAATCAAATTTCTTACCACCTCGAAGCCTTCCAATATCCTACCGGTTTGGGGAATCTCGCGCAATAGAACCGAAATAATTGCTTTTACGAATTTTATAGTGATTTCGAGTCCGAGTGCTTCGGGGCTTTCCTTCACTGAGGGGGACACCCTGCGATACACGATTAGCACTTAGCGCTAATCGTGTATCAGAATCCACCTTTGTTTCCCGAATTAGCCTCTAGTTTTTTCCAGTTTGGTGCCATTGCACTTTACCGTGGGCCAACGGTTTGTGCACTTGACCGAGGGTCCTCGTTGCTCCACTCTAGCCACAACTACAATTGTTATGAGGATTCCTTCTAATAGCTTCGATCTTTTCTAGTACTTATATCTTTTAGCATAATTTGAAATAGTCATGAAAACTTAGAGAGTTTCTAGGATCCAATTCAGATCATTCATCCATATAATTTGTGAGTAATAACTGGTATCTATAATATACTCTCCTTCAACATTTGATAGAGAGATGGAGTCTCGTTTCTTGCTGACCCAAGATACTTAGAAATCTCCTAGAAGGAATGCTATACTAGAGGTTCTCTTCCTATCATCAATACTTCTTTACTAATCTGCATTAGTATAGGAATTTTATTTAAATTCTCTACTCCTAGAATACCATAGACCATAGTCTAATGTGCCTTGTAGGTATTTGACAATCCTTTTTACAACAATGAGATAGTTTCATGAGGAAAAACATGAAATATGGCCACCAAACCTACTTCTTTCACGATGTTTGGTCTAGACGTTGTGAGGTAAAGCAAGCTTCCAATCATTGAATGGTAGACTATCTGATTTATAGAATGTGTCCCATCTTCTTTACATAACTTACAGCCAGTGACCATAGGAGTACTATCTGGCTTGTATTCTTTCATTCCAAGTTTTTTCTGTGTTTCTGGCAAATAATTGGATTGAGAGATGAAGATGCCATCCTTTGATTGAGAAATTTTCAGCCCTAAGAAAAAGGATAGTTCTCCTATCACGGACATCTCAAACTATGTCTACGTCCAATTTTCATATTGATGTCCCATTCGCTCTAGATCATCACCAAATATTATGTCATCTACATACATTAATACAATCAATAGGTGACCATATTTAGAATTTATATATATATTTCTATCTATAGTGCCCCTCTTAAAGCCTTACTACTGAAGGTATCCATATAATATGGAAAACCAGGCTTTGGGGGATTGTTTGAGCCCATATAAGGCCATTTTTAGTTTGAAAACAAACCCTTCATTATCTTTGAGTATGATCCCTTCTATCTGCTCGATGCATACTTCTTCTTCCATATATCCATTGAGGAAATCTGAATTCACATACATTTGATACACCTTGATACTTTTATGACTGACAAAATCCAAAAACATTCTGATAGCTTCTAATCTCACTACAAGTGTAATGCTTTCTTCAAAGTCTATCCCCTCTATTTGGGAATACTCTTTGTAGACTAAGCATGCCTTATTCCTAATCACTTGACCTTGTTTGTATAGCTTATTTTTGAGGACCCATTTGGTTCCTATTACATTTTTCTCCTTGGGTCTTGGAACAATATCCCAAGTGTCATTCTTCTCAATTTTATCCAAATCTTCATTCATTTTCTTTACCCAAGACTTATCCTCATTTTCCTGACTGAGATTATTGGGCTCAATTTGAGATAACAGAGCAAGATTTGTGCAGCTTGGGCTATCGAGGAATCTCCTCCTTGTTTGAACACCTAGTCTTTGATCTCCAATAATTTGATTCTTAGAATGTTGTTTCTGAACATATATAAAAGGATTTTTGGTCCTTGGTGTTGTACTTGTTTCTTCATCTTCATCATCTAACTCTATTTCTCCATGGTCTGAGAAAATCGTGGAAAAAATTTCTTTTCCATGCAAGTTCATATTTCCTCTGGATGGCTCAGATTGTTGAATTAATTCATCCACAACTATGTCAATGCATCTTCAGATCTATTTGTTCTTTTATTGAAACATATGTACCCTTTGCTCCAAATAGAGTACCCAAGAAATATACCCTCATCAGTGCGTGGATCAAATTTTCCAAGTTTTTTGTCATTCCTTTTGATAAAGAATTTTCTCCTAAACACCTTGTAGTGTTTCACTGATGCAAGTTTTCCTTTCCATAACACATAAGGAGTCTTATCACTATTAGGAATGAGTTGTGTTCTATTTGCAAGATATACTGCTACTTCTTCCCAAAATGTATGGGGTACATCTTCCTCATACATCATAACTGTGGCCAACTCTTTAATTGTTCTATTCTTTCTCCCTGATACTCCATTCTATTATGGAGTTTTGGCCACAAAATATTGCCTCCTTATACCATGTTCTTCACAATACTCTTCAAATTCTCTCGAAGTGAATTTTGAACCTCTCTCTAATCTTAAACATTTGATATTTATATATTTCTTATTCTATGCCTAAGCTTTGTATGTATTAAAATGTTTAAGAGCTTTTGATTTTTCTTTTAATAGAATTATGAAAGTGGATTAGATAAGGCCATTAAGAAATAAAATAAAATAACTTTCTCCTCTTGGTATTTTTGTCCTGGTAGGGCCACAGATGTTAATGTTTATTAGCTCCAGAGGTTTATATTATGAGAACTCCTTTGTCTTGAACTGAGTCATTGTCTTCTTACCAAATTGGTAAGACTTGCAGATTGAGTCATCAGGCTTTGACAGTCTTGGCAATCCTCTTACAACTTATGAATTACTAATTTTTATTAAAATATCAAAATTTATATGGCCAAGCCTTCTGTGCCACAACCAAGTTTCACTTGTTTTACTTAGATATAAATTCACTCTGGAGTCATCAAACACATACACATTATTATGAGTCCTTTCTACCTTTCTCACTAGCTTTCCATTTTCTTCTTTCCAGATATCATAGTCTTTAGGTCGAAATGTCACATTATAGCCATTATCACACATTTAACTCATACTTAGCAAGTTGTGCTTGAGACCCTCTACATACAACACATTTTGAGCCTTATTCTTTTCATCAAGACTAGCTATGCCCTTACCATTAATTCTTGTTGGAGCATTGTTACCAAAAGTGACATTGTTCCCTTTATCTTTTTCTTTTAGAGACAAGAATTTACTCTTATTCCCAATCATATGCTTGGAACAAATATTATCCATATACCATTTGTTTTCTTGATCATGTGCTGACAATGCAAGCCCACATTCCATGATTTTTCTAGTCTTGTGTTTCCATGTCTTCTTGTCTTTTGGAAAGAATAGATCTCTGACACTCTAGGATTTAGAAGCATATTCAAACTTTCTTTTTCATTCACTAGCCTTATGTCTAAAATTATTATATTTAAATAATTCAATATCATGCATCATGGGAGAGATGAATTTCTATTTCAGGGAGGGGAGTTTTGAGATCTAAAATAATGATACTTTTGTATCTGAAATTTTCATTTATTTCTTCTTTGACAAAAATTAGCAACTTTATGTTCAAATATATGTCATTTATAGCAGTAACCATAAAAAGATTAGGGTACCTTAAACTGGAAGGTTCACGAGTTGGTGTAGGGTGAGGGTACCTTTGTTGTCTCGCTTACTGATTCACTCTCCTCTGGTGTGAGTCCTTTGAGAATTTAGTACTCTTGATCCTATGTTGGGTGCCTCTCTAGCTATACTTTTGTTTCCCCCTTTGAGTCTACCTTGGAGCACCTTCACATACCTTTGAGGTTATTCAAATCCCGCGGACCTAAAACTCATATTTCTCACAGATGACTCCCATGATCCAAAATATCCCAGCCCTGTCTTGTTTTCTAAAGACCTTTGATAGCTTACAATATATTTTGGTTTTCTAGTCCCTTCATCAAACCTTTTATCCAGGTCCTTCTTGGTTTCCAATTTCTCAATATCTATTTTTAGGGAGACAATATCGGCTTCTATATTTTGATAGTTCTCCTACCATTCAAGAATCGTACCATTAAGCATTTCTTCCATCCATCTTGTTTCCTCTAGCTTGACTTTTAGGGACAAAAAATACTCTTTGCATTGTTCAAAGATTATTTCTTACTCTCTCTTAATATGCTCTTTCTTTAAGAGAATATTTTCTTCTTCCAATCTTTCACACTCTTTTTTTTTTCTTCTAGTTGGAGAGCTAAGCTTTCTCTTCCCTTAATAACTTCAAGTTTTTCTCTTTGATAGACAAATTATTAATTGTCTTATTTGTACATACATTCCTGAACTCACAACAATTAGTCTTTTAGTTTCTTCTAGCCTTCTTTAATTCATCAAGAGCATTGATGAGCTCCGCTTCAATGTCCACTACTCCTTCTTCTTCTTCTTTAGAGTTTGTAATATTTTGCTTCTTGGAGTTACCTCCAAATGCCATAAGTAAGCACTCATTTGACTCATCCTTTGAGAAGTTCTAGCTATTAGAATATAGTGCCAAGCTATCCTCTTTGGATTAGATCCCCTCACCCCATTTTTATTTTATTAAACAATGTTTCCAAAAATCATTTTGGACTTAAGTCCCTTTCACGGTAGCAACAGTTTGATTTTCTGCCATGAAATCACTACCTCTGATCGTCGGCTAAGACTTTAGGAACTATTCTACTCTATGTCCTTCACAGGCCGAATTCCCTTTGTTATTTTCTCCACTCCCTTGGTGTCATTCTATGTGAAGTGACCTATTCCTAGCGCTAAGGCCGAAGGTCCTAAGCCCAATGCTTTTACACTTATGCCTCTTTATAAATCGTCAGGTTGGGCCTTGTAGGATTATCTCTCTTGTGGGGTCCTCCCCACACCTTCCTGATTGGTTTCTGCTCTATCGTAATGCCACATGAGCATATTTCCTATTTCCCAACCCATCCTGTCTACATACAATTAAAAATTGTCAGGATCCATTTTTGATGAAAAAGTCTCTTTTGCGGATAGAAGTGAACTCCCTAGATCTATTGTCTTGATCTAGAAAGAACATGGAAAAAAGGACATGTGCTTTCCTTATAGAAATTAGAACATGGAGGAAGGACCTACCTAGAATACAACACCAATTCTCCTCTTCTTCCTTCTTGTAAACTTCATCTATAGCTCTGAATACTATCAATGGAACCTACAAAACAACTAAAACAAGCAAGAGAAATACAACATACAAATAACATATACTAACATATTTAAACAATGACTCAAGAAGGCATTGAAATACATATGCATCAATGGGACATAAATATAGGAAAACAAAGCACTTTTTGTATGAACAAAAGTAGGAGAATTTACAACCCTTTACCAATCTTGACTTTGTAGATGTCTCCTAACTATCTTTTCCTCCTTTGTCGCAAAGCAAGACTTCAATTACAACCAAATTGCTTGGATGGATAAAAAAACCTTAGGTACAACATAGCAGTAGGAGGGCATAACTAAGAGTCTCCAAAAGCCAACCAAAATCCATGGGAGGAATTACATTTATAGGTTAAATGGGGTGGTTTGGGATTTACCTATCTAGGACTTAGATCCACATATGAGGGAGTATTAGTGTTATAGGCCATTTTGTCACATTTGGTCAATAGGCCTTCAAACATGATCATTCACATCCTTTGAACGCTTTTTCATCCTCCCTACACAAATCCCAAGTATGCCTCTCTCATATCCCTAAATTTCTTCCTGAAACAAACCCATTTCAATCATGTTTAGGACCAACACACCTTGACCCCTCATTGGCCAGCATTAACTACCATGTTTCCCTACTTTGCACTTGCTCTGATCACCAACATTTTGCTTAGTGTTGGATGTGTGTTAATTCTAGAAATTTGCGAAAACAAAAAATAATCCCGAAGCTTCCTCTTCGAGAAGCTTCCAGGATTTGTTATAACTATTTACCTTGGATAGAAGTCTCGAATCCTATCCTATCCTACCTTGGATTTTTCACCCCTTATCCCTTGAGCTCATCCTCCCATCAAGAGTGGATCTGAAGCCTAGATTTGTAAAAGGATAAGAATTCATGAATTACCTCCTTCACCTATATATCTACAACCATCTATAGGCAAGGGGTTGGATATTCAAGAGTTAATCTACCCTTATGATGCTGATGTGAGAGATATTATTCCATGCATTAGGGAGATTAGAGGTGCAATTTGTGGCAAGGAAAGGAAAAACCAACTTGGAGGAGTTCTTCTACAAGATCAACACCTATTTTTGGTTGTCACTCACTCCCTTTCTATTAATGCAAAGAATTCTTTGTTTTCATATATATGATGTTAACATTTCATCTATTTTAATACCATGTTGATATATTGAATAAAGTGATTAGATAATGCTACATAGATCTCATAGATCGTTGGCTTGTGTTGTTTGATTGTGCATGTTCTAATTATAGCAATCAAAGCTACGATTGGAGTATACTAGCCAAGGAAGGAGCAAAGCATACGATGAATTCCAGGTAGGCTTCATACCATTATCTATTTAATTTAAGGAAAACATTATTCCCTTTGTATTTTTGTTTTTCTAGTTTAGTCCACCAGGCTTAGGGAATATACTTTTGTTCACAGTCATAGATTATGTATAACAAATTAGTGACCATACTAGGGACAGTATATTCCCTTGGTGGTTTCTTTGTCCATTGTTCTTGTGTTACCACTTTTTCAGACCTTTATAGTCTTATTTAGTTAATAATAGACCTAGGAATACCTTTCATTGAGTCTCAATTGCAATCTTTGTATCGGAACCTTGCATCCCTTGACCAACACACCCTTTGGCCTTGAGACAGAGCATTAGACCCTAGTCGAGCCTTCTTTGTGCTTGTGTTGCATACCACCGGTGCCTCCTTTGCACTTGTGTTGTTGTATTCATGCAAAAATTTGACATTGTCTTAATTTCCTCTTTGATCAAAATTCTTCCAGCTACTCTTCCTTGAGTCTTTGACTGTCTTGTGGTCTCTCGGAAGCCTCCATTTGGTTTTCTTTCATTTTTTAGTGCCTTTGGTAAGGATTTGTTTAGATTTTCGTTTGTTCTTATCATTAGGTCATTTCCAAACTAATGTTTTTTATTATCATTGAGTGCTTAGAAGCATTGATGTTTTAGTCAACATTCTAAAATGTTTGTTTGTACCAGTGATTAAACTTTACATCTTAGTTTTCTTCATTTTCAAAAATTAAGTTTTTTGAAAAGAAAAATATTTGTGTTGGTGTTTATGATTTTGTGTGTGCATCAACATTGAAACTATTTAAAATGGAATTGTACTTTTCACATTGTTTGCTGCATACTCTTTGTCTCTTCCCTTCCTTAGATATTTACTTCATTGAATGAGAAAGATTTCATATCCTCATGCTAGTTTTCATTTTAGGATATTGAGGTGAAATTCATAGTGAGCCCCAAAACTGAAACTTAATCAAAGATAAAATTTAATATATTTTGAATTAAACTAAGCAGCATTTGAAAATTGATGACACACATAGAGGTCTAGGCTAGAGATGTGTTCAAGAATCTTTAAACATAGGAGTTGTCATTTTTTCCAATGTTGCATTCCAGGGTGATATATCGTTCCACATACGTAAGTGGATCAGACCATTCTCCACGTACCTTTAAGTATATCGGATGTTGCTCCACGCATGAAAAGTATATGAGAATTCTCTCATCGAACGGTTACGTATTAGACAACACTACTACAGACTGCACTTTCACATACCATCAAGTATATTTTGGAAGTCTACCATAGGTTGTTATCCTCACCATAGGTATCGAGTCAGCTACCTTGTATACCGCGATAGGTCAAACACAACATTTGGGGAGATTACGTACACGTACATTAATTAATTGGTTCTCCAAGGTGTATATTGCAATTCATGGTTGCCGGGTAAACCATTTTTCCTAGTTACCCAATTTTTAATTATTTTTGCTGTTAATTTATAAAATCAATTAATTGACTGTGGAATAACATCCTATTCATGGAGAAACTCCTTAGTAGTTCTTAGCCTGAGACTAATGGAAACAGTTATAGAGTCCACAATCAAGGAAACCCCTCTGATAGGAATCATGGTCCTTTTCCTTCTTTTGAAAATATTGGTGCTCTTTATATGGAAACTTTATCCCTTCCCATATTTACTATTGGTTTGCTAGTTTGGTTGTTTTCGACCACTATGGTTCCAAATGTCCAAACTGCTTCCCAACTAAACTGCCCTCCACCTGAACAACATAAACCTCAAGTTGATCCTAAAGTTGACCCTTTGTGTTCTTCACCTGTTGTTTCTTCATCCCTTTCTTCCTCCTCGCTTGGTAAAAGCCTTGATTCTAGTAACGAAAAAGCTAAGAAGAAGAAGAAGAAGAAGAGGACGGTGAAGAAGAAGAAAAATAAAGAAGGTGGAAACAAAGCAACTATTGCTACCCATGCAAATATATGGTGGAACCTTTCAATCAGACACACAAAGATAAGTGCCCTTGCAAGTGATGTAAGGGTGACCACTTTCTTCGAGATTGTCTTGGTATTCCCAAGATATTAGAAGTGTGGTCTACATGTTCACATCAGCCTTTGTCATCAAACTCTGGAGATCATGTTGGACATAATACATCACTTAGTGATATTAAGATCCATTGGAAAAAGGGTAAAGTTAAATTTCCCTGTAAGTTATGTGAAGCGAATCACCCTATTCTCCTTTGTACTTATATGGATGAAGCCTAAAAAGTGTTGGAAAACCTTATATCTTCTCAACCTCGTCTTCTTGATGGTTATCGAAATATTTCTCCAAATTCTCCACTAGTTGATGAAGTGATTGATTAGAATCTAAATCCAGTCAATCCCACTCTCTCTGAATGTGAATCCCATGAGTTCATTCCCGACTAACAATTAGTTGAGAAAATGTTGACACGATTCCACCTTCAGTCGATCGTATTTTTCTCGTAGAGTGTGAGGATTGTACCACTCAGGTTCTTCTCATTTGTTCTTATTCTACCAGATAAGAGGGCATTTCTCCCATTCCCACAAAACCCCCTCCAAGGAAACAAGCCATTGCCTTTGATTGGAGTCGATTGACATAACCTTGTGTCCCTTCTTACATGGCTTTTAAGATCATGGTAAATTCTTATGATAAAAATATCCATCACACTATTATAAATGAGGGAGCTTCTGTTAATATTTTATCGTCCACTTCTTGGAAATATTTAGGTTCCCCACAACTTGTGTCCATCACTCTAAATCTATTAGTTTTTAGTAGAAGAACCAGTCAGCCCTTAGGGATCCTTCTCAATTTCTTGTTACTTTTGGAGGAGAAAATGTATGTATTGGTGTTATAGTAGTCCAAGTCCCTTTGGATTTTAATTTATTCCTTGGGTGAGACTTTGTGTATATCATGGGAGCTCTTGTCTCTCCACTCTTTCGTGTGATGTGTTTCTCGCATGATGTAAGGATTGTGACTATTGATAAACTTTCATTTGTTGGTCCTGATTTGACTTCCAATCATCCTACTTCCCTAAGAGTTCTATATGCGCAAGTGGTATCTTCCTCACCATAGGTTAGTTATGTGGCAACCTAGCCCATTCACATACCTGACGATGAAGATGAGTCTTTCACTGCCCAATCAATGTTTTTCAACCTAGATCCAGTAGCTGATATGGTGAATCATTTACTGGGGGCATTGGAGCTTGATATTTCCATTGGATCCTTTGATATCTATCCCTTCCAATTAATTATTCTTCCATCTGATGAGAAACTCTTAGAGTCCATGGTCTCTTGGATGCCATGATATCTTGGATGCCATGATCTGATTTCAGACTAGAGTTCATTTTCTTGTGTCAAGCTCGTTAAAAAATGAAATAAAGTCTAGATCATAGTTCCTTTTCTTGTGTCAATCTCATTAAAAAATGAAACAAGGTGCTAGAGCATAGTTCCTTTTCTTGTTTCAATATCATTGAAAAATGAAACAACGTGCCCTGAGCATAGTTCTTTTCTTGTGTCAAGCTTGTTAAAAAATGAAACAAGCTTCCAGAGCAGAGTTCATTTTCTTGTGTCAAGCTTGTTAAAATTATAATAAAGGTGTCATGAGCATAGTTATTTTCTCATGTCAATCTCATTAAAAAATGAAACAGATCCCCTACCAATTCGAGTCTTTGATTCGATCTTTGTAAATTCCTAGTTGAGTATTTCACTTGATCTCATAAGTGAACCTTCATTCCATCCACTCGTTAGTATCTAATAGTCTACATAGGTGAATGAAATGAGACTTGGGGGCATGTACCTAGAATTAAATAATTATGTTGGGGGCATGAAAACATTTTCAAGCATATTTTTTCCTTTGTTTCAAACTTGTGTAAAAATGAAACCAATTTCAAGCATACTTTCCCATGTTTCAAGCTTGTTTTAAAATGAAACAATTCTCATCCTATCTCTTGTGATTGCCATTTTTATCAACCTGTTTTCTACCAGATGAGCCTTGGTTTTCTCATCCCATTGTCACCATTTTCTTGGAGGATCATACACTTTCACTTGGTTTTTACCCTTTCCCAAGGTAATTTTGTGATGAGTGATCTTATTAGACAACCTCATGACCTTTGCATGTTTTGAGTAGTTGCATCATGACCATAAACAATTGTTATCCTTTATACCACTTGTTCCCCCATGAGGAGTCCTATTTTATCTCTTTTCAGACTCTCTAAACGTGAAAATATTGTCAAGCACTTGTATTTTCAAATTCGTTAAAGTAAATTAAAATATGTCTACTCAGTATAAGTCTAACCCTTTTCTAAAATGAGATAGACTACTTACAAAAAAGGAATACCCTAGTCGAACATGGCTAAGAGGTTCTCTTGGGTATTATTCTCTGCCTTTTCAGACCTAAGGGACTATCTACCGAAAGGAACATCTGGAGTTTTCTTTTTGCCTCTTTTTCAAACTCTCTAAACATGAAAAAGATGTTGAGTTATACCTTCACTAGACTTGTAAAAACATCAAACATCGATGGATTCTTCGTTCATTATAGGACCAAACCACTCCTTTAGGTTCGTTAAATATTCTAAGACGGATTCATCCGAAGGATGAACTTACATATAAACCATATGTTATCCACCTCAAGCTTGTTAAAAGATAAAGAGGCACTGACCAGTATGGTTGGGGAAATTGGGAAAATAGGGTACTCCATTTTGTTAATGGAAACGAGTTTCTCTTGAACACAACACTCTTCCACTTCATCTCCATGGTTATTGGGTTGACAAATCTGCTTTCCTTTTCGTTTATCATACCATTTAAAAGCCTCCATTTTTTGGTTTTGCGTCAATGCTGCCAACTCCATTTCAGTGTCGCAACTGTGTACAAGAGAAGTCATTCAATCAATATCTTCTACAATAATCTTAAGCCTTCATTCCATGTTTGCCTTTCCTGATCCTATTCCGTATGAACATAATTTTGATCATTCTGTCTCAAATCATGATACCTGTTTTGTGTTGTTTATGGGGGATACATCAATGCCCTCTTGCGACGGGTTGCTTCTTGCCAATATCAGCTCATTATCCATGAAGTTGACTTAGAAACAATCCTTCAGTACCTTGGTTCTTGCATACATCAATGGAAAGTTTCCTTGCTCTAGAAAAAATGTTTTTTCCATTGGCCTTTGACCAAAATATTTTGTGGTGTTCAAGATCAACTCATTTATTCACACCATATAGATTGTAATAGAGTACGTTGAAAACCATTATTATCATCGATGGTTTCTCTCATGTTTGTTAAATAATTACATCATTTGCTAGTAATTAGATGGTGTCTACCATGTTCGACCTCAACTCATCAATTCACATGGTTAGAATCATACATTGGTTGGTCGTGTGAATGAGATAAAAGACCTCAGATCTAGTTCCATCCATCTAGGCTGTGATTTCAAGAGTAATAGAAGATCACAATGTATGATGGATATGATCGTGCAGTGAACCATCCAGTCATGGGTCCACCATTTTTCGGCTAAGGACGTGTCTTTTGACTAGTTTACATGTAATGTTAGATTATGTGCTGAGTATGGGTATGAATCCCTTAGTAAATATGTCATGATGTAAATTTATTGTAACAGATTAGGATCTCATCGATTATTCTTTTTCCCAACTTGTCACAAGGTAAAGCACTTGAGTCATCAGTTTCCATTTATGGCTTTACATTTTAATGGGAATTTTCTTATAGACCATTTTGTAACATCTAGTCAATAAGCCTTCAAACAAGATTATTCACATCCTTTGAACACTCTGTCATCCTCCCTACACAAATCCCTAAGTATGCCTCTCTCATATCCTTGAATTTCTGCCTGAAACTACCTTATTTCAATCATTTTTAGAACCAACTCACCCTGGCCCCTCATTGGCCAGCATTGACAACCAGATTTCCCTAATTTGCACCTGCATTGATCACCACTAGGTTGCTTAGTGTTGGGGGTGCGCTGATTATAGAAATTCAGAAAAATAAAAGAGAATCTTGAAGCTTCCTCTTCCCAAAGCTTCTAGGATTTGTTATAATTATTTACCTTGGATAAACGTCTTGAATCCCATCCTATCCTACCTTGGAGTTTTCATTCCTTAACCTTTGAACTCATCCTCCCATTAAGAGTGGATATCAAGCCTAGATTGGTAAAAGTATAAGAATTCATGAATTACCTCATTCACCTCTATATTTATTACAATCCATAGGCAAGAGGTTGGATTTTGGAGAGTGATTCTAACATTATGATGCTGATGTGAGAGATATGATTTGATAAAGTAGAGTGATTAGAGGTTCAATTTGTGGCGAGGAAAGGGCAAGTCACATGTTGCACTTCCAGATACCATCGAGTATATTTTAGAAGTCCACCATAGGTTTTTATCCTCACCATAGGTAATCGAGTCAGCTGCCTTGTATACCATGATACATCAAACACAACATTCAGGGAGACTGTGTGCACGTACGTTCTTCAAGGTGTATATTGCAGTTCAAGGTTGCTTGGTAAACCCTTTTTCCTAGTTACCCCATTTTTATTTATTAGTGGTGTTAATTTCTAAAAGCAATTAATTGACTATGGAATAACATCCTCTTCATGGAAAAACTCCTTACTAGTTCCTAGGTTGAGACTAACAGAAACAGTTATAGAGTCCACCAATCAAGGAAACCCCTCTGATAGGAATTGTGATCCTTTTTCTTCTTTTGAAAATATTGGTGCTCTTTATATGGCAACTTTGTCCCTTCCTATATTTACCGTTGGTTTGCTAGTTTGGTTGTTTTCGACCACTATGGTTTCGAATGTCCAAGTTGCTTCCCAACCAAATTCCCCTCCACCTGAACAACATCAACCTCAAGTTGATCCTAAAGTTGACCCTTTGTATTCTTCACCTATTGTTTCTTCATCCCTTTCTTCCTCCTCGCTTGGTGAAAGCCTTGATTCTAGTAACCAGAAAGCTAAGAAGAAGAAGAAGAGGATGGCGAAGAAGAATAAAAATAAGGGAGAAACCAAGAAAGTATTGCTATGTTAGGCCCCTATACTACTAGTGTAACCCCTTATTGTTATTAGTATAACCCACTTATTATATTGATGTACCCATATTGTTACTATTGTTCCCCATAGAAGCCCACTATTGTTATTATTGTGCCCTTACATTATTATTGTTATGGCGGCTTTGATTATGTTATGACCCCTTAGACTCCTATATATAGAAAGGAGGTCTTTTCATTTGTATCATCCAAGAATTT
>APFE030864988.1:53773-91894 GCA_000404065.3 Pinus taeda | reverse complement strand
AGAGACTAAGGCAGCACTAACTCGAGCAGAGAAGGAAGTTTTGATGGAAAATGACTTTGCCATGAGTACACACACGCCACTTGAGTGGAAGTGGGGAGACATCGAGCTGTAGTCAGGTGGACTATAAGCGATGAGGAGCAGGATCCTCAAGGTACCTAGCCTCTTAGATTAGACTTTGCTACGAGAGCCCCGTCGAGGAGTAACAGGACTAGCTGAGTGGGTAGAGATGGATGCGGATGGAGCGACAGAGAGCGCTATAGTGCAGGAGTCCCTAGACAACGCAGAGCTAGCAGGTCGCAGCAGTGCAAGAGGCACAGGAGTGTTGCACCAGTGCAGGAAGGCACAGAGAAGTGTGCAACGGTGCGAGATGCAGGGAATTGTTGCAGCAGCGCAGAGGTCAGAGAGGGAGCACTTGTCAGCAGCAGAGGGAGCTTCAACATCAGTGGGTGTCTCTAGCCCAACAGGGAGGTCAGTTGGGAGATCAGTTACTTACTTCTCAGTAACTGAGCTGCAGTGCAACAATGGGCAACAAGATGCAACATGATGAGAGGAGGCGCAGTGCGGATGCAGTGCTGGGAGAAAGGACTAGCAGCAGCACGGATGCAGAGGGAGTTGTCACACAGATGCAGCAGTGGAAGTGGCAGAACCATGGGTAGCAGTACAGGATACAACAGTGCAGGGGCTATTGGGCAGGAAGGCCTAGCATCAGCACAGGTACCGATGCTGGATGATCAAAGTAATACTCAGTACGGAGTATTGTTAGAGCACATTCCTCGCTAAGAGAGAGTGTTGATTTGGGGTAGCATCGGATATGCTCTAGCCACGAAATTTGGTGGAGAGGTTGGGGCACATGATATCTCCAATACCCAAAAATGGTTTCGGCAAATTATAAACAGATAAGGAGATATTAAAATAATTAATATTTTTAATGAAGTCCCTAAGTCCCTAAGTCTAAACTTAGGGAAAATAAAATATTAATGTGTATTAATATGAATCTGTGTTAGCATGGTCCAAAAGACATGGATCAAGCCAGATCTAATCTTAGTCGTTGACTAGGGATTTATTCTCGGCCGTTGAGATCTCAACAAGAAAAGTATAAGAGGAGCCATGAGGGTCACTTGGAGAGTACACCAGAGTGATCAGTCATTCTATTCTCTAGAGCGGGGTTTGCTAAGAGAGATAGAATTAGTGATCGAGAGAGAAACTGAGGGGCATTGAGCACAGAGAGACAGAGAGGCAGAGATAGTGTCGGGAGAGCAGTAGAGCAGCCAAAGATAGTGACGCAGGAGTAGCCATTGCTCACGCAGGGCCATGCAGAGGCAGCTAAGTGTTGTGCAGAGCACCAAGGAGGCTAGCGTAGCTGACGCAGAGGGTCAAAGAGCTAACGCAGGGCCAACACTGGGCAAGGAGAGGCTGATGCAGTCCAGATAGGCAAACGCTGGGGTTTCTGGGGCAAATTTGTGTTGAGTAGCTACCGAAAGGATTATCCGGGGTTTTAGCCAGGAGATTTGTCAGAAACTAAGAGGTATTACTGCCAAGGAAATTCTTTGTTGGGTAGGCTAGTTTTAGCACCCAGATTGTACTTTGATATTGCTTAATAAGAAAACCCTTAGATAGTCGCATCGGTTTTCCCACATTGGGTTTTTCTGGAGACATTAGTCCAAAAATAATGGTGTCATATGGTGTGTTTGTTTATGTTTCTTTTAGTTGTTGATCTGTAATATGTTGAGCATGCACTAGTGTTTATTTTCAGTATTTACATTGTAAATAACTTGTTAAGGAAAATAATGAGTAGGTAGGAATAAATCAAATAAAGTGCATCGAGGGTTTCTAAATTAAGTAAAATTAGAAACTTCAACATTCCTTGGTGTAGACAGTATTGTCAGAATGATATCTAGAAAAGCTAGTATCTAAAAGAAAGCTATCCATTTTAGCATACCAAGCCTGAGGGGCTTGCTTGAGACCATAAAGGGATTTCTTAAGCCGACATACAAGGTTGGGGTCTATTTGTATAAAACCAGGAGGTTGTTCCATATAGATTTCTTCATGCAAGTCCCCATGCAAGAAGGCATATTTAACATCCATCTAATAGACTTCCCATTTGAAAGAGACAGCAAGGGAAAGAACAAGGCAGATAGAGTTCATTTTGGCAATAAGGGAGAAGGTTTCAGTATAGTCGATGCCTTCAACTTGTGAAAAACCCTTAGCAACAAGACGAAATTTATGTTTATCAACTTTTCCATCTGGTCCAAACTTGGTTCTGTAAACCCATGCATTTAACAAGTTTTCATCCCTTTGGAAGAGGAACAAGGTCCCATGTATCATTTGCCAATAATGAACGATATTCTTCATTCATAGCTGCGTCCCAATCTAGATGGCCTAAAGCTTCTGCAAAGGTGTCAGGATCATAATTTGCTGAAGCTTGAGCCAATAAAGAAGAGGCTCTATCGAACTGAGAACGTGTACGACATTGATCTGTAAGATCACCTACAAGAGCACCTACTACATCTCGAGTAGCGCAGACCCATTTTGGAAGCTGAGGAGTTGAAGGAGGATCTCGAGAAGGTGGGAGGGATTGTCATCCTCACTGTCATCATTTGAAGAAGGAATATTTTCAGAAGTAGAAGGGAGAGGTGGCACATCCACCGAACTAAGCTCGTAGGCCGATATATTTTCAGCAAACGTTACATCTCTTCTAATGATAACAACTATGTATTTAGGTTGAAGAAGTCTATATCCTTTGACATCTTCAAAATATCCAACAAAAATATATTTTTCACTCTGAGGTTCTAAGGCAATATGTTTCTCATCTAGAATATGGGCCCATGCTTCATTTCCAAAAACACAAAAGTGACTTACATCTGGTTTAATTGAGCTCCATGCTTGTTCTGAAGTGATATTGTTTAAAACCTTAGTAGGAGCACGATTTACTATGTAATTTGCACAGATAATTGCTTCTGCCCAAAAATTAAGACTAAGCCATTTAGATTGAAGCATAAAATTAGCCATTTTCTTTAGGTGTGATTCTTCCTTTCGGCTACACCATTTTGTTGTGGAGTGTATGGAACAGTATGTTGCAATTGAAGTCCATGCTCAGTGCAAAAGTTGATGAATTTGTTGTTAACATATTCTCTGCCATTATCAAATCTTAGATTGTTTATCAACAAAGGCCAAGAACATGTTAAATACTTCACTCTTGAGTTTTAAGAAGTATAACCAAGTGTGTCTGGAGAAATCATCAATGAAAGTTAAGAAATACTTGTAGCCAGAGAATGAAACAAGTAGAAGTGGACCACATAAATCACTATCCACAAGCTGCAAAGGGTTGAGGTGTGCCAAGAGGCATGTTTTTCAAAACTATCCCGATGATGCTTTCTGAGTACACATCCGGAACAAACACCATCTCTGCAAGATACCATAGGAAGACCTGTCACCATATTTTCTTTACATAGATTTTGAAGAGAGCGATAGTTTAAGTGAACAAATCGCTCATGCCAAAGGTTGCTCACTTCATTATTATGAGAAACAAATACCGAGGAAAGAATTGATGACCCATAGTTGTTAAACTTATACAACCTTGTAGGATCATTAGCAATGCCAGTAGCTAAAATATGTCTAGGATCTCTTAGGTCCTTAATTACAACATCATGAGGTGAAAATTCAATGGTTTTACCTTCACCTGAATGAGTTATCTGATATACAAATAGAAGGTTGCATGATAAAGTAGGAACACATAATATATCATTAAATTGACCATTGTCTAGATGAATAGTTCTAGTCCCTAGAACACTAAGAGATCTATCATCACCAACATATATATTTTCGGTGTCACAATCATTTAAAGAAGAAAGCATGGCTTTGTTTTTGGCCATGTGATAAGAAACTCCAGAATCAATGAGCCACTTATGAGAATGAGAAGAAGATGATACATTTAGTGCATAACCAGATCGAGATGCTTGACGACCACAAGCAGAAAGTGTTATTCCTAAAGATGAAGTTGAAGTTGAAGAATGTTCCAAATGGATGTTATGCTTCTTCATTGTTGCTTCCAATGCTTCCATCTTCTTAAAGCGTTTGGATTATAAATGGCCATCATGATTACAAAAGTTGCAATGTCTATCAATCTTATTCTCTTTGTTTTTAGTTGATTTATCATTTTGTTGAGTTGATTTTTCATTGTGAGACTGAAATCGCTTAGGACCCTTGTTTGGTTTAGGATCATTCTTTTTAGGATGCCACTTCTTAGGATTCTTTGAATTTGGCTGTTGCTGAGCTGTTAAGGCTTTCTTAGAAGAATTTCCAGTATTAAGAAGACCAAGATGTAAGAGTTTTTCTTGCTCTCTTATTAAAGAATCACAAAAGACACCAAAAGAGGGGGACTTGTAGTCTTGTCCTTGAGAAATAAAGGCTTCTCTAGTAGAATGGAAGGTGGAAACAAACATAGAGTAGGTTGGTCCTAACTTAGTTAAGAATAATAATAAGATAAGACTACCATCTTCAAGAAAAGTCTAAGGGTTTTGAAACTTGACAAAAAATCTTCAATGGAAGAAAAATTATTGGGGTCCAACGTAAGCAACTCATTTTCAAGTTGATGGGCTCTAATTTCATTTTTAATTCTAAAAACTTTATTGAGTTGTTTTATTTCTTCATCGGAGGTATCAATTTCTGTGATATGGAATCTAAGGTTTGGAGGAATAGACATCCCTATCAACCCACATGGTTGATCTTGTTTATTTCCCCATTTGGTTTACTTATTTTCATCTTGAGTTTTAGACTTTTGGCTTGAAGCAATTCTATAAAGACCTTTACTTCTAAGTAAATCCACAATGTAGAATATCCATTGGAAGTAGTTGGTGTTGTCATGAATAATTAGGCATATACTTTCCATTTTAAAAGAAACTGAAGTTGTAGATGATGAAACTAAGTGTTCCAATGGAAAAATCTCAAAAAATTAGGCTGAATAAAAAGAAACGGTTATGAAAACGACTTCCAAATAAAGAAGTTATGGCTTTTTAAAGAAAAGTTGTTGAAAATGTCAATGAACCACGTGAATGTTGGGAAGTAAATGATAATGTTATATTTAGAGAAAAATTTATCCCCTTCCAAAACTTGATCTAATTAGCTTACTTTAAAAAAAAGATTATTTTATGTAACCCACTTTTATAAATAAGTGAAAGTCACTTTTACAATGGTACTTTATGAACTATCCACTAAATTGTAACTTAAATAAAAGATAAGAGTGACTTTAGAATTATAAGTGACTCACTTTTTATAATGGGTGAGAACACTTTTACATAAATTAACTTTAAAACATAAGTTACATGTTCTTTTTGAAAAAGTAACTCAACAAAAAGAAAGACTTGAACTCAAGACCTCTATTCTCATAAAGTAAATTTAGACCAAGTGAGCTAGTTTAAAATGTTAGTAATTTTTGGAAAGGAGTATGGGTTTTTTTCTTTTTCATTGAAGCTTTTGGGTGCGTACTTACTTCAAAAACCCCTTTTTGCTTACAAAACAAAAACACAACCACACAAACCAAACGAACAAGCAAAAGTATCCAAGCCTTACGACTTAAAGTTAGATTTGGCCGAAAACTATATATTTTCCTCAATGCTTATAATTTTCTGAAATCACAGTAAGACGCAACGGAAAAGAGCATACGCATGAGAAAAATTATTTCTTTCTATTTCTCGCTTGTCCAGATCGCATAGAGTTGTGAGGAAAAGAGCATACGCAGAGATGAAAGGTATAAATTGGGTAATAACAAAATTATAGAGGACTATAAACCGAAATAAAGAGAGATAAATAACTATAACTGCAAATAAATAATGTATACCTTCAAATCTTAAAAATGACGTAGCTAGGGCTACCAAAAACCTTTTCCATGAAACGAAAGGGGTTCTTCACCGGAACAAGATGCTCCTAACACAATAGAGCAGTCCTCTCGGCCCGAAAGTAGTCAAAAACAATAAATCTAGGAAATGCGAGTCAGATGCAGTTGTACTGGCTTTAGATTTGGATCACCAACGGATGCGACCCTCGAATAGCTCTAATACCATGTAGGAATTTACAGAGTAAGTTCCTTAGATAGAGCACCAAAGGACACTGCTCACAAATAGATCACAAATTAGTACACTAGTATTCTTGATGTGGTTAAAACCCTCAAAGAGGGAAACATTCCACGTCAAGAATACCGGTGTACTGATCTGGGATTTGTTTATGAGCGGTGTCTTTTGGTGCTCTATCTAAGGAATTTACCCTATAAATTCCTACATGGTATTAGAGCTATTAAAGGGTCGCATCTATGGGT
Source organism: Pinus taeda (assembly GCA_000404065.3). Lineage (NCBI taxonomy): Eukaryota > Viridiplantae > Streptophyta > Pinopsida > Pinales > Pinaceae > Pinus > Pinus taeda. The sequence continues at coordinate 85,584 of APFE030864988.1, read as the reverse complement.
GATCCAAATCTGAAGCCGGTGCAACTGCATCCAACTGTCATTTTGGTATGATAATCAAAGTGCCATTCAACTATGCAAAGATCCAATCCAACATTAGCGCAGCAAACACATTGAACTACACATGCACTTCATTAGAAAGCTCATTCATGACCATGTTCTTGAAGTGCAATATTGTTCAATCGATGATCAAGTTGCAGACATCTTTACAAAGGCTCTCACAGAGGCGAAGTTTACTAAACTTTGATTTATGATTGGAGTTCAAGAAGTTGTCACTAAGGGGGGATAGACTCTAATGCCTCCTTCCTTCTCCTATTGTGTCATCTTTGTACATCATTCAATCCTATCTCAAGTTGTTCTTAAAGGGGGATGTTAGGATATTCTGACACATATGAAATAATTAAGTACAACATGGTCTATAGTTAGGTAAAGTCTATTTCTTTAGTATGCACTTTTTGTAACTTACAATCAGACGGTCACCATATGTTCTAGACATGAAGTGATCCGAAAATTCATTCTCTCCTCGGTATTACCGACTCTTGATCCGTGGCTTAACACCCGATTGGTCCATGATCTATATTTAAAGAGCGTGGAGGGTCATTTGTTAGGTGATTGTTTATGAGAGATAGGATTGAAGGATGTACAAAGATGACGCAATAGGAGAAAGGAGGCATTAGATCCTATCCCCCCTTAGTGACAACTTCCTGAACTTCGACCATAAATCAAAGTTTAGTAAACTTCGCCTCTATGAGAGCCTTTGTAAAGATGTCTGCAACTTGATCATCGGTTGAACAATATTGCACTTCAAGAACATGCTCAGGAATGAGATTTATGATGAAGTGCATGTGTAGTTCAATGTGTTTTTTGCGGACTAGATCTTTGCATAGTTGAATGACACTTTGATTATCACACCAATGTGTAGTCAGATGTTGCTGTTGAAAACCAAACTCTGACAGGATCTGACAAAGCCACAAGGCTTCCTTACTAGCTTTAACGGCACCACGATACTCTAATTATGCTTAAGAAAGAGAAAAGACACTTTGTTTCTTGCAAGCCCATGTAATAGGTCTAGAACCAAGAGTGAAGACATAACCTGCAGTAGACTTATGATCATCAGGGTCACTAGCCCAATCAGAATCAGCGAAACTAACCAATAGAGGAGATGCTTCTGCACTGTAATGAATCCCAATTGAACTGTACCTCGAACATAATGAAGTATTCTTTTAGCTGCTTTCCAATGAATTTCATGTGGGTTTTTCATAAACCGAGCAACAAAGCCAACAACAAAGGAAAGGTTAGGACGGGTATGGGTTAGATACAAAAGTTTTCCAACAAGCTGACAGTATAAGGTAGCATCAAGTTCAAGGGAAGAACAAGTGACTGAAAGTTTGGCTCCAAACTGAAAGGGAGAAGGGATTAGCTTACAACCTTCCATGTGAAAGTGGCATAGAAGATCACATGCATACTTAGACTGGGAAAGGGAAAGACCTTCTTTGGATTGCAATACTTGAAGACCAAGAAAATAATGCAAGTGTCTTAAGTTTGTCATTTCAAACTGCTTTTTAGGGTTGGACTTCACATGGCTTATAAGGTCGGGATCACTACCAGTAAGGATAAGATCATCAACCTAAAGAACAACAATGATAAGAGACTTACCCACTTTCTTGGTGTAGACAATATTGTCAGAATGACACCTAGAAAAGCCAGTGTCTAAAAGAAAGCTATCCATTTTGGCATACCAACCCCAAGGGGTTTGCTTGAGACCATAAAGGAATTTCTTAAGTCGACATACAAGGCTGGAGTCTGTTTGTATAAAGCTAGGAGGTTGTTCCATATAGATTTCTTCATGCAAGTCCCCATGCAAGAAGGCATATTTAACATCCATCTAATGGACTTCCCATTTGAAAGAGGCAGCAAGGGAAAGAACAAGGCGGATAAAGTTCAATTTGGCAACAAAGTAGAAGGTTTCAGTATAGTCAATGCCTTCAACTTGTGAAAAACCCTTAGCAACAAGACGAACTTTATATTTATCAACTTTTCCATTTGGCCCAAACTTGGTTCTGTAAATCCATTTGCATTTAACAAGTTTTCGCCCCTTTGGAAGAGGACCAAGGTCCCATGTATCATTTGCCACTAATAAACGATATTCTTCATTCATAGTTGCGTCCCAATTTAGATGGCCTGAAGCTTCTGCAAAGGTGTCAGGATCATAATTCGTTGAAGCTTGAGCCAGTAAAGAAGAGGCTCTATCGAACTAAAAACATGTATAATGTTGATATGTAGGATCACCTGTAAGAGCACTTGTTGCATCCCGAGTAGCGTAGACCCATTTTGGAAGTTGAGAAGCTAAAGGAGGAACCCGAGAAGGTGGAGGAGGATTGTCATCCTCGTTTTCATCATCTGAAGAAGCAATATTTTCAGACGTAGAAGGGATAGACAGAGGTGGCACATCCGCCGAACTAGGCTCACGGGCTGAAATATTTTCAGCAAACTTTACATCTCTTCTAATGATAACATTTTTGGATTTAGGTCGAATAAGTCCATATCCTTTGACATCTTCAGAATATCCAACAAAAATACATTTTTCACTCTTAGGTTCTAAGGCTTTATGTTTTTCATCTAGAATATGGGCCCATGCTTCACTTCCAAAAGCACGAAAGTGACTTACAGCTGGTTTAATTGAGCTCCATGATTCTTGTGGAGTGATATTCTTTAAAACCTGAGTAGGAGTTTGATTTACTATGTAATTTACACAGTTAATTGCTTCTGCCCAAAAATTAAGATTAAGGCCTTTAGATTGAAGCATACAATTAGCCTTTTCCTTTAAGGTGCGATTCTTCCTTTCAGCGACACCATTTTGTTGTGGAGTATATGGAAGAATATGTTGCAATTCAAGTCCATGCTCAGTGCAAAAGTTGATAAATTTGTTGTTAGCATATTCTCGGCCATTATCATATCTGCCATAGCCATATTATTTGAATGTCTTGTATTTAGTCAATTTAATGCTAAATCTGCTAGTGCTGAAATTAATGTGTAATTTTTGAGTTTGCAATTCAGAGAAGATTAAAGATTTTGTTTGCTGCTACTATGGTTATTCTTGAGGTTTATGCTTGCTGAGTTAGGGTGAAAATTATGCCTTTTTTCTAAAGAATTTCTATAAAGCACACGTTTTTGTCACCACAGGTTATTTCAAACCCAAAACAAAGAAATGACACCTATAGCAGTGTGCTCACCATCTGTTTGATGAAATTTCTCACTGGAAAAATTCATTGAAACTCAGAAAAATCAACTGTTATTTTGGGGTTATATATATAATATATATATATATGTTGTCCAAGGAACACCAATAAACAGTAAAACAACAGATGTCTAGTGACTAGGATCAGCTATAGGGAGGGTTTTGACTACTTCTCGGTGTTAGTTGTCAGATATGGTAGTAATGGACAGGTGTTCTAATCTCTATGGTGTGTAATAGGCTAAGGAACATGAGATATCCAAAACCCAGAAAAAGTTTTATCGGAAAAGCCTTAAAAACACCTCAATTAGATTAATTAACCAATAATCAAATATTTCCTAAGTCTAACTAAGGAAAACAAATTAATTGAGGAAAATCCATTTTTCTCCAGAGACTTCAGGAAAAGTGATTTGATGGAGTCAAGATGATCATAGCCATTGATTGAGAAGTGATCATGGTCGTTGGTTGCCCAGCAGTAGATTATAATAGCAAGTCGATGGGGTTTGGAGTGGACATAAAAAAGAGTCGAGAAATAGAGTTGAGCAGTTCAACCACCTAGTTGTAGTGATTCAACAAGAGCGCAATTGAAGTTAGGAAGAGAGTCAGCAACGAGGTTCCAACAAAGATTTGGGAGTAGAATACTGGAGAAGGTTTCCAGAGATTTTCCAGTGTCTAAGAGACAGGAAAGGTAGGCCAAATTATCTACAAAGGAGGCCATATTTAACTAGTGTGAGTAGAAAATTTCACAATGCAAGTGGCAGAGGAGCTCGTTTCAGAGTGTCGGAGCCAGATCTATCACCCAGAGGCAGAGAAAGTGGGCCAAAGGTAGTGTTGGACACATAACGACTTGCAGGGAAGGGTTCCCAGAGGCTATGCGGATTATTTCAGAGCTAGCAGTGCGCATTCCAGCCAAGCAGTGCGAATAGCTAGAGGACTGTGAGTTGGCTAGGAGAGGCCAAATCGAATTGCAAAGGGAGACAATGAGTCTCCAATTTATTTTGACAGTCGAGTTTAGTGTTTTCCAAATGTTTTCAATTCTACAACAACCAGTGGTAATTTCTCAAATTGCTGAATAATAATAAAACCCTCATTTATTGCACTAATTTTCCCTTAGGGGTTTTTCCAAGTACATTTGTCCAAAAATAACTGTCAATTTTATTGTGTGTGCATCTATTTCTTAGTTCCAGATTTTATCTTTCCGCAACATTTTTATTATGAAGAATGCAATAGTGAATTTATCATTATTTTTCGAATAATAATTCAGAAGACAAATAAATTGCTAACAGTTAGAAGATAAATCTCCAGTTTATTGCATTGAAGGAACTTTCACATGGTATAAGAGTGGCTAAGATTGGATCAGAGGCTCTAGAAGCAAAGGAAGTGAGAATTGTGCAGTTTAGAGGAACATATGAGACACAAAATTCCAAATCTGCATAGGCCTAGCTAGGCAGTGTGAATTGCAGGGAGGCAGAAATTCGATTTCCAATCCATGTCGAAGGAAAAGTTCGATTTGCCTCAAAGTAGTAGCAACAGGCAGTGAGGATTGTCAAATAGTGTTTCCTGTGAATCGATCAAATATTTTGCAGAGAAAATCCATCGTGGTGATTTTGTAGCAAGGCTTTTGCAACAGCAGACCAACGTAGGGCAAAGGAAGAGAAAAGCACACGAAGAATTATACCTAGGACTTCTCTAGTGTATTTGGATTTCTCAAATTTTCTGGTATGGCCACAAAGACATTAACAATTCAGGATGCTATGGATTTGTCCTCCGGATTGGAAGATGAATTCGCTCAGATAGTTTGCCTCTCTAGCTCAACTTCACAGGGTGTCTGGTATATAGACAGTGCGGCGTCAGCACACATGACAAGAGTTAGAGACTACTTCTTCAACTAGATAGGGGAGCAAATGGACTTCCAGATCTGAAAGGTAAACAAAACAAAAAGTACTCCAGTTGGGAGAGGTACCATCAAAATTTATAAGGAGTCAGGAGCAAGCAACAGTGTTACAGATGTGTTTCATTTGTCAGGCTTAGATATAAAACTAATTTCAGTTTCAGAACTATAGGACAAGGGGTATGATGTCCACTTTGTAGGGGAGAAGGTGTTCATCAAAAACCAGAGCTGCAGAATGGAAAGCAGATTGGAGTTCGAAGCAACAGCTTGTATAAGTTGCATCTTGATTCTCCAAAGGCACTAGTCAACAACACTAGTAGCAATGGGAAAGACCTTAATGAACTATGGCATAGGAGAATGGGTCATCTACACCAAAGAGCACTCAGGATGCTCAAGGAGACAGTGACAGGTGTTCCACAATTAAGCACAGAACACGATGATGTGTGCAAGGGGTGTGTACTTGGCAAATACCCCAAGAAGTGATAGTAGATCATATCGGGTGTTATAACTTGTACATTCAAACATTTGTGACCCAATGTCCACCAGATCTCTTAGAGGGTACGAGTACTTCATCACCTTCATGGATGACTACTACCGAAAGACCTAGATCTACTTTTTGAAGACCAAGGATGAGGTCTTAAGTTGGTTCCAAGAGTTTAAGGCGCTAGTGGAAAACCTAACAAGGAGAAAGATCAAGGTACTTCGCTCGAACAACGAAGTAGAGTACACAAACAGTGACTTCACTGGTTCCTGTGTGAAGGAGGGCATAAGGAGAGAGTGTATAGCTCCATACAATCCACAAGAGAATGGAGTAGCGAAGCAGAAAAATAGGAGTATCGTTGGGGCAATAAAGGCTATGCTATATGATCAGGACTTGCCCAACTTTATATGGGCAGAGGCATGTAGCGCAACAATGTACATATAGAACCGGGTTCCTCACAAAGCATTAGGTAAGATAACACTAGAGGAGGTTTTCTCAGGGAAGAAACCAGAGGTCAATCACTTGAAAATATTTGGTAGTATAGAATACTTCCATGTGCCATATGAGAAACGCACTAAACTAGATTAGACTGCAAAGAAGGGTTACTTCGTTGGGTATAGCGAAACCTCAAAGGCATAGACGATCTATATTCCTAACAGTAGGAAGATCATTGTGAGACGGGACATGAAGTTCATGGAGGAGTGGGCCTTCAAAAGGTCTCACGAGATGCGTAGGTGATAAAAGTGAGCCAATAGAAGCTCCATTAGTCCAGCAGCAGGGACAACCACAGGCATAGTCACAAGGTTCTAGTACAGTCACCAATACGAGCATTGTTAGTTTTTGGTAGCATCGGAAGTGCTCTAGTCTTGAAAATTGGTGGAGGAAGAACCCAGAAACCGTTTGGTGAAATTCCGCCCGGATTGTATTTTATTAAAATAATTAATATTTTTAATGGAGTTCCTAAGTCTAAACTTAGGGAAATTAAAATATTAATGGGTATTAATTAAAATCTGAGTGAGGTTTATCTCACTTCACCCGAAAGAATTCTGACTAATCCAGCACAAGATTGGCTAGCCCTATTTCTGCGTCACCTCTTCTGTCCTCTGCATCAACTTTCCTGGCTGTCATGACAGTTCCTGACAGTTTCGATTGTTCCCAGAATTTTTGGCTTCTACACTCTATGTCAGCTTTCCCCGTTGTTTTGGCAGTTCCGGCTTCTACCCTCTACATCAGCTTTCCCGATTGTTCCCGGCTATTCCAACTTCTACCCTTTGCGTCAACTTTCCCAGCTATTACGGCAATTCCCGCTGTTTCTGGCCTCAACGTCATCTTTCCCGGCTGTTCTGGTAGTTATGGCTGTTCCTAGCAGTTTTTCTTCTTTGCTGGCTCTCTCCACCTTTCTATCTGTATTCTCCGGAAATTTCTTCTCCTGGATTCTCACTGCCCCTCTGCTATAGAATGATCACTTAATTCGAAATCCTTAGCAATCCTTGCCCTAGGAATCAAATTCTACATCAATTCGTTCTCTCTATGTGTATTTCCAAATCAACCCCAAGCCTCCATTTATACTTTTTTTGTTGAGTCTTCAACTGCCGAGATTAAGTCTCTAATCAACGGCTAAGATTAAAACATGACTTGATCCGCCTTCTAGATCATTCTCACCCATATTTTAATTTCCCTATGTTTAGACTTAGGAACTCCAATAAGACTATTAATTATTTTAATAAAATATAATCTGGGTGGAATTTCACCAAATAGTTTCTAGGTTCTATAGAACTCATGTACCTTAGCCTCTCCACCAATTTTCAAGGCTAGAGCACTTCTGATGCTACCAAAAACTAACACTCCCTCTTAGCGAAGAAAGTGCTCTAGCAACAATGTCCACCTGCATGTTGCTCTGTTTCTGAAGCACCTCCTTTCTACACTGTTGCTTCCACCAACACTGTGTTGCTATTACCACTGTACTATTGCCCATGACACTGACATTGCCACTGCTACATCTGTACTACAGCTCCCTCTCAAATGCTGCATCTACTAGCACTGCTACTGCTAACATTGCATCCGTATTGCAACTCAGTTGCTGAGAGAAGCAACTAAAAAACATCAAAAATTAGTTGAACTTAACTATTTTCAACATAAACAATGAATGTTGGAATCTGACTGTTGTTGATTATGACCCTCTGAATCTTCTGCGTTGCTGCTGATTTCTGCACTGTGCCAACTGCACTGCTGCCAACCTTGCTCTACGCTAATCGGTCTTTGATCTCCAACTACTGCATCTGTCCTCCAAACACTTCACTGCATCATCTAACACTAAGTCCATCTCGTTATTGCTAAATCTTGGGCTCCTTTAGCAAGGAATTGATCCCAGAGGTGGACTTCTCAAGGATCCAGTCCACATGTAGTCCTCCTGACTACAGCTTAATATCGCCCCATCTCCCTCTTGGAGATGCGGTTGCCATCCCTGCCAAGTGTCGAATGACCTCCTCTCTCCTCTGCACAACACTAGACCGGCCTACGCACTCCTTGCTGGAGTTTGTAGATCATCCCATATCAGATGTTATTAAGCAAATGAAGATTCAAAATCCTTGGTCGGAAGTCCTCTGAAGAGAACATCCCCCTTCTATGTGTCTTAGCTCTTTTCTGACAGATTTCTACCCTCACAGAAACTGTGCCCTTCAAGCACTGTGCTAAGGCTCTGCGTCACTCCCTCTGCCTCTGCAAGATCACGACTCAGAAATCGTACCTCTCTGTCGACTCACTCAGAGAGAGATTTCCTCGAATCAGCTTCCCAATAAGGACTGTGCAATCCCTCCAAGGGGATTCGAACCACTTCCAAGTGCAACTTTCGGCCTCACTACTCAGCACTGGATATGTTCTTCCTATTTCAAAATCAATGCTCTGATACCATTTAAAAATTTCTACACTCTGAGGGAACCCCTATTGCAGCAAATCTGAATCTACTTCGATTTTTTAATATACATTAACCAAGTTATTCTTCTAAATACTGAAGACAATTACTTCTGCAACCTACACTAATTAAATATTTGATCTCATGAAACAAAAAACAGAGCAACGAACAAGATACATAGCACACCGTTATTTTTGGACACAATATTCCCCGAAAAAACCTAATGCGAGAAAACCGGTGCAGCAACTCTAAGAGTTTTATTATTATTCAAGAGAAATATCTAAATACAAATATAGGATGCTCATATAGCAATCCCTTACAGAGAAAAATATTGGCGGAAAATCTGAGTGAGTTTTACCTCACTTCACCTAGTAGAATTCCAGCTGATCCGGCACAAGACTGGCTAACCCCAACTGTTTTTGCGTTGGCTCTACGTCAGCCCTGCGTCCCCTTCTCTGCCCTCTGCGACATCTCTCTCGATGTTTCGACAGTTCTTGGGAGTATAGTGAAACCTCAAAGGCATACAGGATCTATATTCCTAGCAATAGGAAGATCATCATGAGACGGGTCATGAAGTTCATGTAGGAGAGGGCCTTCAAAAGGTCTCGCAGCAGTAGGGATAGCCACAGCGATAGTCGCAAGGTTCTCGTACAGTCACTAATACGAGCACTAGCTCAATTACAAGGGAACTAGCAAGTCGCAATAGGAGCAATAGAGGTAGGATGAGGAGTTGGTCGAACCACCCACCACTAGCAGTTGAACCAACAGAGAAGGTCGCCAGACGCTGAAGGATGCACAGGAGTTTATGGGGGCTCCTAAGACGGGTAAGAGAGAACACAGACAACCAGACAGGTACCAAGAATTAGTGGCAAGGGTTGTTGAACCTTCCAGCTATCAAGAGGTTGCACAACATCCAATGTGGTATGATGCCATGGTGAAGGAGTATAGCTCCATCAAGACAAACAATGTGTGGGAGGCAGTGTCAAGGCCTGTGGATAGGTTAGTTGTGGGCTTTAGGTGGATCTATAAGATCAAGTACATTGCATATGGAAGTGTAGAGAAGTACAAGGCTAGGCTCGTAGCCAAGGAGTATGCGCAGAAAGAAGGTATAACCTATGAGGAGACCTTCACCCCAATGGCAAGGTATACTTCCATCTGGTCAATGATATCTCTAGCAGCACAGATGGGATGGCAGATTCACCAAATGGACGTCAAGACAACATCCTTGAATGGGGTGATAGAGGAGGTATACATCGAACAACCAAAAGGCTTTGAGACACATGAGAAGGGCACATGCATGTGCAAGCTGAAGAGAACACTATACGGGCTCAAATAGGCTCCCATGGCATGGTATGGTCGCATTGTTAGCTACTTGTAGCAAATGGGCTTTGTGAAGAGCAAAGCAAACTCTAGTTTCTATTACTTGATGGTTGGAGGTGAGCCACTCATCCTAGTTTTGTGTGTAGATGATCTCTTCTTGACAAGGTCATCAGGGTTCATAGAGGACTACAAGAAGAACCTGGCAGCAGAGTTTGACATGAAGGATTTGGTGTTCGTTTTTGGTAGCGTCGGATGTGCTCTAGCCATGAAAATTGGTGGAGAGGCTAAGGCACATGAGTTTTAAAGAACCTAGATAGTAGAAACCATTTGGTGAAATTTCACCCGGATTGTATTTTATTAAAATAATTAATATTTTTAATAGAGTTCCTAAGTCTAAACTTAGAGAAATTAAAATATTAATGGATATTAATCAAAATATGGGTGAGAATGAGCTAGAAGGCGAATCAAGTCATGTTTTAATCTTAGTCGTTGATTAGAGACTTAATCTCGGCGGTTGAAGTCTCAACCAGAAAAGTATAAGGAGGCTTGGGGTTCATTTAGAAACACACACACAGAGATTGAGGAAATCAATTTTTTGAGGTGAGAAGTTCTTAGGAGGAAAATCGATTGGGGAGATCTTGCAGCAGAGGGGTAGTGAAAATTTGGGAGAAGGACTTTCCAGAAAATACAAGGCAGAGAAAGGACTGAAGACGTCCAGAGGAGCGCTGACACTGGCCTATGCAGTGTTGACGCAGAGGCAACGCAGTCAGTGAGGGGAAGTCGAGTTTCTATAGAGGGAATTCAAAGTTCAGGTGTCAGAAGCCAGGGTGTTAGACTGGAGGCAAGAAATTTGAATTCTCAACCAGTAGAAGATCCAAAGCAGAGAGGCAGCGTAATACCCAGGAGGGGGTGATGCAGAAGCTGCCCAGGGTGATGTAAATTGACGCAGAGGCCATTAGAAGGTGACGCAAAGCCTCCCAGAGATGAGGATCAGTCATTGATTCTCCAGTGACAAGGTGAGATTATTTCACGAGTCTTTTGTCCAGTGTTTTGTCTATAAAGTATTGCTAGTTGAAGCATCCTAGATTTGTATTCAGAATTTTCTCCTGCATAATAATAAACCTTCAGAGTTGTTGCACCGATTTTCACGCATTGGGTTTTTCCGGGGACTATTTTGTCCAAAAATAAGTGTGTCCTATGTATCTTATTCTTTGCTTTGTTTTTTGTTTCAAGAGATCAAATATTAATTAGTGTAGGTTGCAAAAGTAATTTGCTTCAGTATTCAGAAGAATAACTTGATGAATGTAATTAAAATCAAGTAGGTGAAGTAGATTCATATTTGCTGTAGTAGGGGTTCCTTGAGGATTAGGAATTTTCTCATGGTATCGGAGCATTGATTTTGAAACAGGAAGAGTAGATCCAGTGTTGAGCAGAGAAGCCAAAAGTTGCATTTGGCAACAATTTGAATCCCCTTGAAGGGATTGCGCGGTCCTTGTCAGGAAGCATAAATTCCGAGGAAATCTCTATCTGAGAGTCGATAGAGAGGTATGATTTTCGGTTCGTGATTTTGCAGAGGCCGAGGGAGTGACACAGAGCCTCAGCGCAAAGCTTGAAGGACGCAGTTTCTACCAGTGCAGAAATCCATCAAAAAAGAGCTAAGACACAGAGAAGGGGAATTTTCTCCTCAAAGAACTTTTTGCCAAAAAGTTTGAATTTCTCACTTGCTGGGAAGTTGAGCAGTGCTGGGCAGTGACTAGAGGAGTTAGTTGGACAGTTGGGTGAGATGGCATCGCATGGGCTTAGGGATCAAGACAGGTTGCAAGGGGCTTCCACCTATGTCATATGGAAGACCATAATCTTAGGTGTTCTGGAGGAGTACAATCTTGAAGCCTACATCAAGAGTGTTGTGGTTGTTCCTGCTGACAATGATCAAAAGAAGAAGTACAAGGTCGAGCAGGGCAAGGTGAAGAGGTTCATTCTCGATGGAGCTCCAGATCATGTGGTCTCACACATGCAGGGCAAAGATACAACCCGAGAGATGTGGGAAGGCTTTGTCTTCATTGTATGAAGGTTCTTCCGAACAGTGGAAGATGTACCTAGAACAGAAGTTGCAGTGGACGTTGATGCAGAAGGGAGAAGGGGTTAACTCCTATCTTCAATGTCTTCAGGACACCAGAGACCAGCTTGCTGCAACGGCGTCTACCCCTCAGTCTACTACGATGGTAAGGACGACCCTGAATGGAGTCTCGAATGAATGGCAAGTCTCCGTCCAAAGTATATTGGGCAAGGAAAGACTACCTTCATGGGAGGATATGTGCGCAGATCCTCAACAGGAGGAATTAAGGAGGGACCTGGTTGAGGTCAACCTCAATGGAAGCAGTGGGAGTGGCACGAAGACCAATGAGGAGGAGGAGAATGCAGCTCTAGCATCAAAGGGATAGCAGAAGCAGAAGCAGAAGCGGAAGGACATCTCAAAGGTGAAATGTTTCAGATCTGGCAAGATGGGCCACTGTGCATCCCAATGTCCTTTGAAGCAAAAGGATAAGGATGATAAACATGATCCTAAGGCTACTCTAGCAAAGATTGATGAAGAGGAGTTTTCCATGAGTGCCACGCATCTCCAAGAGGGAAATGGGGCGATATTGAGTTGTAGTTGGGAAGACTACATGTGAGCTGGATCCTTGAGTCCACCTTGGATCAATTCCTTGCTACGGGAGCCCAAGATTCAACAGTAGTGAGATGGACTTAGTGTCAAATGATGCAATGGATTGTTTGGAGGATAGATACAATAGCCCGAGACCAGGAGCTGATTAGCGCAGATCAAGGTTGGCAGCAATGCAAATTGCACAACACAGAAGTTAGCAGCAACGCAGAAGATTCAGAGGGTCAGAGACTAGAGCAATCAGATTCCAACATACATGGTATTAAACAAAATTAACTTAAGTTAATTTTGGATGCTTTTCTGTTGCTGAGCAGCAGCAATTGGAAAAGGACGCAATGTAGAGCTAGCAGTGGCAGTGTTAGCAGCAGATGTAGAGGGAGTTGTAGTACAGATGAAGCAGTGGTAGTGGCAATGTCATGGCAAGCAGTACATTAGCAGCAGGAGCACAGTGTTGTGGCAGCAACAGTGCAGAAAGGAGACGCTTCAGAAGTATAGCAACATGCAATTGGACATTGTTGCTAGAGCACTTTCCTCGCTAAGAGGGAGTGCTAGTCTTTGGCAACGTCGAATGTGCTCTAGCCATGAAAATTGGTGGAGAGGCTAAGGCACATGAGTTCTAAAAAACCCAAAAACTGTTTGGTGAAATTCCACCCGGATTGCATTTTATTAAAATAATTAATATTTTTAATGGGGTTCCTAAGTCTAAACTTAGGGAAATTAAAACATTAATAGGTATTAATCAAAATATCGGTGAGAATGATCTAGAAGGCGGATCAAGTCATGTTTTAATCTTATCCATTGATTAGAGACTTAATCTCGGATGTTGAAGTCTCAAACAGAAGAGCATAAGAAGGGGGCTTGGGGTTCATTTAGAAACATATACACAGAGATTGAGGAAATCGATTTTCTGAGGTGAGAAGTTCTCAGGAGGAAAATCGATTAGGGAGATCTTGCAGCAGAGGGGCAGTGAGAATCTGGGAGAAGGACTTTCTAGAGAATACAAGGCAGAGAAAGGACATAAGACATCCGGAGGAGGGTTGACGTTGGCCTACGCAATGCTGACATAGAGGCAGCGTAGTCCGTGAGGGGAAGTCAAGTTTCTGCAAAGGAATTCAAAGACCAGGTGCCGGAAGCCAAGGTGTGAGACTGGAGGCAAGAAAGTCGAATTCTCAGCTAGCAGAAGATCTAGAGTAGAGAGGCAACGCAATACCTAGGAGGGGTGACACAAAAGCTACCCAGGGTGACATAGTTTGACGTAGAGGCCATCAGAAGGTGACGCAAAGCCTCCTAGAGTTGAGGATTAGTCACTAATTCTCCAGTGACAGGGTGAGATTATTTCACCAGTCTTTTGTCCAGTGTTTTCTCTGTAAAGGATTGCTAGTTGAAGCATCCTAGATTTGTATTTAGAATTTTCTCCTGCATAATAATAAACCCTCAGAGTTGCTACACTGGTTTTCTCGTATTGGGTTTTCCCGGGGATTATTTTGTCCAAAACTAATTGTGTCCTATGTATCTTGTTCTTTGCTCAGTTTCGTTGTTTCATGTAATCGAATTTAAAGTAGTGTAGGCTGCAAAAGTAATTTGTTTCAATATTCAGAAGAATAACTTGATGAATGTAATTAAAATCAAGTAGGTGAAGTAGATTCAAATTTGCTACAGTAGGGGTTCCTTGAGGATTAGGAATTTTCACATCTGCGACTAATGTATTATTTCCAAGCCCTGGAGGTATGGCAGAGAGATGCGGAGATCTTCTTTGGTCAGGGGTGATATAATATAGAGATCTTGAAGAGGTTCAAGATGGAGGACTGTAGACCTATATCCACACCTACGATTACTAACTAGAGGAAGACAGATGCATCAGAGGATGAGGTCATGGACCCAACCTTGTATAGATAGCTCATCGCTTCACTCATGTATCTAATCAACACAAGGCCAAACATTTGTTTCGCGGTCAACAATCTCAATCAGTTTATGGTGGGACATACGAGAGCGCATTGGATAGTGGCAACATATATATTAAGGTAATTGGTGGCAAAGTCGAGTATGGGTTGAGGTATACTTGACGTGATGGTGTCAGGTTATGTGGTTATACGGATACAGACTAGGCAGGCAGTTTAGTGGATCGGAAAAGCACATCAGGGTGTTGCTTCAGTATTGGATCAGGGGTTGTCTCTTGGTGCAGAAGGAAGCAACAGTCTGTGGCACTGATTTCTACAGAGGTAGAATACATGGCAGCTAGCATGATTACATGCGAAGCTATTTGGCTTCCGAAGTTGCTAGTGAGTTTGTATGCCCAGTGGATGGATTCGACTAGTATCTATTGTGATAATCAAAGATGCATCAAGATCTATGACAATCCAATGTTTCATGATAGGTCAAAGCATATCAACATATGCTACTACTACATCAGAGATTGTGTGCAATGTGGATTAGTTTGGCTATAACATGTTTCCATAGATCAGTAGGGTGCAGATATACTCAGAAAGGCCTTGGTTAAGGAAAGGTTTGTTTACTTCAAAGCGCAGATGGTAGTAGTGGATAACAACTTCCTTGCTAAGAGGGAGTGTTAGTTTTTGGATATGGTAGTAGCAGACAGGTGTTCTAGTCTCTATGGTATCTAACAAGCTAAGGAACACGAGATCTCTGAAGCCCAGAAAAGGTTTTGTCATTAAAGCCTTAGAAACACCTCAATTAGATTAATTAGCCAATAATTAAATATTTCATAACTTAGGAAAACTAGTTAATTAAATCAGATTAAATGAGGGAAATCGATTTTGCTCTAAAATCTAAAAGAAAAATGATTTGATTGAGTTAAGATGATCATAGCCATCAATTGAGATATGATCATGGCCGTTGGTTGCCCAAAAAAAGATTATAAGGGAAAGTTGTTAAAATTGGCAACTAGGGCCAAACTCCACCTTGGACTTGGATTCCTCTTTCCGAGAGGTGTAAGATTGATCTAAAGATCATCTTGTTTGGATAAGCAGAAGTGAGATTTTGAATTTAATTCTCACACGTGCAAATTATCAAGGTCGTCAAGAATTCTAATGTAGGCTCATGAAGCCCAACAGTTGCATCTCTTCACCCTCAACGTTGTGTATAAATAGGAGAGACCTTTTCCTCATTTGGACACCATCACTCCACACATCTTTCTCTCTCCTCTCCTCATTGGTTCGTACAACAAAGGAGCATCTCTTCTTCTTCTCATGTTGACTTGGGTTGACCAAAAATTTCAGGCAAAAATCGCAGCACTATTTTGGGCTATTTGCAGGGACGTTGACCAAGGGTCAAATCACCTTCTTTGACTATGATTTTTAGGCACATAATCCGATCCTGAGGCCGCATCTCCTGGCATGAAAACTGAGGAATTTGGAGCAGGTTTAGCTGCGTTGACCACAGGACCTTTGACTACAGTGTTAACCCTGCATTGACCAAGTTTGACCGAGAATTTCAGCACTATTTTGAGTTGATTCTCACTATCTTTGGAGGCTAAGTTGACTGGGTTTGAACGAGCTCATTTGGAGGAGATTTTCTGTTGGTTTGACCAACGTAGACTTTCTGGGTAGGGCATCCTATTGACTGTTGTTTGACTGGACTCTTTTGACAGTAATTGAGCAAGTAAATTTTGTATGATGTACTCTCTCTCTGCTGAACTATTGAAGAATAAAAGAAGATTTGATCAAAGGGTTTTCCCACGCTGGGGTTTTTCCCTGGCATCCACCAAATATTGTGTCCTCTTGTCTTGGCTTGTCTTTTGCTTATTGTTTATGTTCTATCTTCATTTAATATCAATATTAATCTAATTGCTGATCTGGAAATTGATATTGGGCTAATAAGAAAAAATTGAAGTAAATTGCTCTAAAGCATAAAACATATTGTTGTTATCTAAAATTAACATGGTATCAGAGCTTAGGTGAAGACAAAGCCCAACCAAGAGTGAAGTCAAGCAATCACTAAAGGAAGTTGTTGGACAAGGACTTGGAACTAGTCCCAGTGACAACTACATCTTTCTTCAAATCCGAGGACAAGCTCAAAGACAAATCTGACTATCATGCATGGAAGATGATCTTGGATTTGACTTTGGAAAAGAATGATGCCACAGACAATGTCAAGGGAAAAATAATCGAGCCTCCCTCAAATGCAACCGTTGTAGTTCAAACAAAGTACAAGAAAGGTGAGACAAAATCTAAGAAGATTATTGTTGATTCTATTCATAAGCCCTTGGTTGCATATATTTCTAATTTAGAAACATCTAAGGAGATGTAAGAAAGACTAGTTGGGATGTTCAAAGTGAACAATGCAAATAAAATTCTCTTTCTCAAGAACAAAATGAAAGACATCAAGATGGATAGAGGAGAATATATCCAATCCTACTTCATGAGGATCACCGAGATCAAGAATGATACCTTATCTATTGGAGAAGTAATTGGTGACATGGAACTCCTCTTTTATTGCACTTGGGGGCCTTACAAGAGATTGGGATGTGTTCAACACTACCATTGTTAACAATGAGAGGATTTTGGGATATGAGGAACTATTGCCAGATGCACTCAAGAGGAAATAAGGATGATGGAATGAGACAAGCCCTCAAATGGAAACAATCCTACTGCCTTCTCCGCTCATTCTAGAATAAGGAACAATGTTGGTCCAAGGAATCAAGGTCAAGGAAGATAGGGATTCAAAGATGGAAGAAAGGGAAGATGCTTCAATTGTAACAGGTTTGGCAACTATGCTAGAGAGTGTCCTAATAAAAGGGATACACATCGGGATGATGATAACAACAACAACTGCAACAATTTCAAGGGAAATGGCAATAAAAGGAACAACGGGTTCAATAACAAAGGGAAGAGGAATGCACCTGCTACTCGAAATGGAGGTGGTCATCCTCGCAAGAAATCGAGAAACTCCAGGTATAATGAAGTTAATGTTGCAAAGCAAAATGAATTTTATCTTATTTCTGCCCTCTCCACCACCTCTCCTCCAAATACATTAGACCATTGGTTGATTGATAGTGGTGCCTCAAGGCACTTCACTAAGTATAAAGAAGCTCTCTCGAACTTGGTTGAGAAGGAAACAATTATGGAGATCATACTAGGGGACAATGCCACCTATCCCGTGAAAGGAATTGGGGTCATTACTCTTCACTTAAATCAAGGTCAAACCCTTCATCTACAAGTGTTATATGTACCTGACTTGAAAAAGAACTTGGTTTCTATTTCTGCAATGGAAGATAAAGGTTTTAAGGTGTCATTCGTTGATGGGAAGGTTCACGTTTGGCAAAGGAATCCAAGAGATGCATTCACTTTAGGATTCAAGGTTGAAGGTCTCTATCAGGCTGGAGGAAGTCTGTTGGGAGCTATGATTTGTGACACCTCTCGTCAATCCGATTTATGGCACCGAAGACTTGCTCACCTCAATTTTAAAGCCTTACCCGATGTAAGAAAGATGATCTCAGGGATGCCCGAATTCAACTTGAATCATGAAGGTGTTTGTCACAAATGTGAAGCTCGAAAATGTACAAGGGGACCATTCCCCTTAGGTGAGACTCAAACCACTTATATTCCTCAATTGGTCCATTCTTATTTATCAAGTATGATGCCCGTTACATCTTTGGGTGGATATTTGTATTATGTTATTTGTGTGGATGACTTCTCTCACAAGACATGGATCTATTTCTTAAAGAAGACGAACAAAGCATTCAAATGGTTCCTCACCTTCAAAGCCTTGGTCGAGAATCAAACAGGGAAGGAGATCAAAGTTATAAGGACCGATAATGGGACAGAATATGATTCTAATGAATTCAAAGACTATTGTAGAGAAGTTGGCATTAAGAGGGAGACTTCAACCGCTTATACTCTTGAACAAAATGGTGTTGCCAAAAGGAAGAATCGTACTATCATTGAAACTACCTGGGCTATGCTTCATCATCAAGGTCTTCTGAAGTTCGTATGTGGAGAAGCCACCAACACCGCTGTGTATGTCCAAAACTGATGCCCACGTCAAGCTTTGGACTTCAAGACACCCGAAGAAGAATTCACTGGTAAGAAACCTGATATTTCTCATTTTAGACTTTTTGGATGTCTAGTATATTTTCATCTACTGAAAGAGAAAAGAAACAAACTAGATGCATCTGGGAAGAAAGGAACATTCGTGGGCTACAGTGAAACTTCGAAGGCATATAGAATCTATGTGCCTGGTCAAAGCAAAGTGGAATTAAGTCATGATGTCACTTTCGATGAAGATTCCACACTTCGAAAGATTCGAGATCTTCCTATTCCGAGGAAGGTCGATGATGATGCTGATGTAGAAAAGCAAGATGAATCTCCATCCGATGTACCGATGACCAATGTTGAAGGACCGATGGATCCCATACATCCAACTCCTTGTGAGCCCTCTACTACAAGAAAGAGGCCTTTGTGGCTTAAGGATACTCTTGAAGATGCCGAGAAGCACATTGCACCGACGGGGACATTTCGTGAAAGCAAGAAGCGGAATACATACCAAGGGTACTTAGTTGCCATGAGTACTAATGTACAATTTGAGCTTTGTACATTCGAAGAAGCCGTGAAGCAACAGGTTTGGAAGGATGCGATGAACGAAGATATGAATCAATCATGAAGAATGATGTCTGTGATGTGGTTCCTAGACCCAAAGATAAGTCGGTGGTCACTTGAAATGGCTCTACAAGATCAAACGTGGAGTTGATGGAAGTGTTGAGAAATTCAAGGCCATATTTGTAGTTCGAGGCTTCTCTCAAAAGGAATGAGTAGACTAATTTGCACAAGTTTCCCAATATACCCCCATTCGTTCGATCATAGCCCTCGATGCCTCGCAAGGATGGAACCTTCATCAGATGGATGTCAAAATTGCCTTCTTGCATGGTTCGCATAAGGAGGAAGTCTATGTGGAACAACCCGAGGGGTTCGAAATTCAAGATCGTAAGACACATGTATTCAGGTTGAAGAAATCCCTCTATGGGTTGAAGAAAGCCCCTAAGGCTTGGTATGAGAGGATCGATAGCTATCTTATGACGCTGGGGTTTACAAGAAACGATGTTGACCCAAAACCTCTTCTTAAAGGTTGAAAGGGACAGACCTCTCATTCTGGTCCTTTATGTGGATGATCTCTTTTTGACAAGTGGTAACTCTCTCATTCATCAATGAGTTGGATTCCGAGTTCAAGATGAAGGCCCTAAGACTGATTCATTATTTCCTAGGGTTAGAGGTCTGGCAAAAGCCAGATGAGAGTTTCCTTTCTCAAGGAAAATATATTGTGAAACTACTTGAGAGATGTGGGATGGTAGACTGCAAGTCCGTAAGTACTCCGATGGAATTCAACTTCAAGAAGCTATTCGAAAGTGTTGTTGGGCCCGAATTGGCGAACCCTATCGAGTATCGTCAACTTGTGGGGACACTAATATTCTTGGTCAACTCCTGTCCTGACATTTGCTTCGTTGTGAACACGTTGAGTCAATACATGGTTGAGCCTCATCACATTCATTGGGTTGCTACTAAGAATCTCTTGAGATATCTCTGGGGCACTATCCACTTGCTCTAAGATACACTGCCGGGAATTTAAGGCTACATGGATATTCAGATGTTGACTGGGTTGGCAACGTGGTGGATCGTAAGAGCACGTCTGGATATTGCTTCTCTTTGGGGTTTGCTTCTATATCTTGGATGAGCAGGAAGCATAAATTGGTTGCACTAAGCACTGCCGAGGCTGAATACATTGCTGCGAGTATGGCTTGTTGTGAAGCAGTCTAGTTGAGGAAGCTCTTCAGTGAGCTATTTGAGCACGTGCTAGATTGGACTGTGATATTTTGCGACAACCAAAGTGGGATTCATTTATTAGAGAATCTTGTGTTCCATGACCGCTTCAAACACATTGATATCAGGTACCACTTTATCCGAGATATGGTACAATGGGGAGCTGTTAGGCTCCAACACATCAGGACAGATGATCAGGTTGCTGACATTCTTACGAAACCTCTCGGTAGGGTAAAATTCTTATTCTTCTGAGACAGACTTGGAGTCCTAGAACGACCCCCTTATGAGGGTCCCGTATGAGTTGGATGCAGAGCTCTGGGAGCTCCTAGGGGCGTGGGGTACTTCTTGGAGCTAGCTATTAGCGACCATAAGGTGAGTGGTTCATCTTCCCCTAGTGGTCCGTTGGATATAGGGTGAGAGGTTCACCTTCCCCTATGATACCCCATTATGGTTGACATGTGTGTAGGGTGAGTGGTTCACCTTCCCCTACCCGGACACATGCATGTAGGGTGAGTGGTTCACCTTCCCCTACGATTGACATATGCATAGGATGAGTGGTTCATCTTCTCCTATGGCATATGAGCAGGATGTGTGGTTCACCTTCTCCTGTTCATGCCCCAACACACATCCTACCCATACTCCGGGACTCATGAGAAGTACCTCTCATCTGGCCAATGAGTTGGGAAAAGCTAGTTAGGGACCATAGCACTATCGATGGACGCATCATGTACTCCCATACTCCCTATGACTAGGATGCATGATGTTCAACAACTTGATCTGGGATCAAGGACTAGCTTTAGTCAGTGGAGAGTGGTATGATACACTCTCAATCACTTTTTCTTCATTATTACTTCATCATTCAACAGAGTAGAGAGAGCAGTGATGTTAGAGATGTTACAGATTAATAGATGGTTTGGCAGGTGGATTTCTCCCTAGTTGAGAGGGGAGTGTTAAAATTGGCAACTAGGGCCAAACTCCACCTTGGACAGCTCATATGATGGAGATGATATTTTTGTTGTATTCCTCTTACCGAGAGGTGCAAGATTGATCTAAAGATCATCTTGTTTGGATAAGCAGAAGTGAGATTTTGAATTTAATTCTCACACGTGCAAATTGTCAAGGTTGGCAAGAAGTCTAATGTAGGCTCATGAAGCCCAATAGTTGTGTCTCTTCACCCACAACATTGTGTATAAATAGGAGAGACCTTTTCCTCATTTGGAGACCATCACTCAACACATCTTTCTCTCTCCTCTCCTCATTGGTTCATACAGCAAAGGAGCAGCTCTTCTTCTTCTCACATTGACTTGGGTTGACTGAAAATTTTAGGCAGAAATCGTAGGACTGTTTTGGGCTATTTGCAGGAACGTTGACCAGCATTGACCGAGGGTCAAATCACCTCCTTTGACTGTGATTTTTAGGCAGACAATCCGATCTTTTGAGGTTGCATCTCCTGGCATGAAAACCGAGGAATTTGGACCAGGTTGACCTGTGTTGACCGCAGGACCTTTGACCGTTGCGTTGACCAAGTTTCAACGAGAATTTTAGGATTGCTTTGGGTTGATTCTAACTGCCTTTGGAGGCTGAGTTGACTAGGTTTGACCAAGCTCAATTAGAGGAGATTTTTCGCTAGTTTGACCAGTGTTGACTTTAGGGTTAAGGCATCCTGTTGACTGTTGTTTGATTGGACTATTTTGACAGTGATTGGGCAAGTAAATCTTGTATGATGTACTCTCTCTCTATTGAACTATTGAAGAATAATAAGATTTGATCAAAGGGATTCCCCACATTGGGGCTTTTCCCTGGCATCCGCCAAATATTGTGTCCTCTTGTCTTAGCTTGTCTTCTGCTTATTGTTTATGTTCTATGTGCATTTATTATCAATGTTAATGTGATTGCTGATCTATAAATTGATATTGGGCTAATAAGAAAACTTGAAGTAAATTGTTCTAAAGCATAGAACATACCATTGTTATCTAAAATTAACACAAGTCGATGAGGTTTGGACTGGACATAGAAAAGATTCGAGAAACAAAGTTGAGCAGTTTGACTACCAAGTTGTAGTGATTCAACAAGGCTGCAATTGAAGTTAGGGAGAGAGTCAGCAGCGGGGTTTTAGCAAAGATTTGGGATCTAGATTTCAGAGGATATTTCCCGAAATTTTCCAATGTCCGAGAGACAACAAAGGGAGGTTGAATTATCTGCAGAGGACGTATTCAGCTAGTGCGAGTAGCCAGTTTGACAGCGTCAGTCACAGAGGGGCTTGTTTCAAAGAGTCGAAGTTGGATCTATCACCGGGAGGCAGAGCGAGTGGGCCAAGGGTAGTGTTGGAGACATAACGACTTGCAATGAAGGGTTCCCAGAGTTTGTGTGAATTACATTCCAGCTAAGCAGTGCAAATAGCCAGAGGAGTGTGAGTTTCCTAAGAGAGGCTAGGTCGAGTTGCAGAGGGAGACAATGAATCTCCAGTTTATTTTTATAGTCTAGAACAATATATTTGCCGAAGGTTTGTCATTTAATGGCAACTAATTGTAATTTCTCAATTTTTTGAATAATAATAAAACCCTCGTCTGTTGCACTAGTTTGCCCTTTGTAGTTTTTCCAGGGACATTCGTCCAAAAATAATTGTGCCAATTTTATTGTGTGTGCATCTATTTCTTAGTTCCAAGTATATATTTCCGCAACATTTTTATTGTGAAGAATGTAATAGTAACCCTCATCTATTGCACTAGTTTGCCCTTCGGGGTTTTTCCAAGGACATTCGTCCAAAAATAATTGTGCCAATTTTATTGTGTGTGCATCTATTTCTTAGTTCCAATATATATTTCCGCAACATTTTTATTGTGAAGAATGCAATAGTGAACTTATCGTTATTTGTCGAATAATAATTTAGAAGACAAAAAACCTGCTAACAGTTAGAAGATAAATCTCTAGTTTATTGCATTCAATGAACTTTCACATTGGTATATATACACCAAGAAATTTCACCTAGACTTGGTCCCACGATATACTCAGTCTACAAGATGTGTATTTTAACCCTCTATTAAGCTTCAATTCAACCTCTAAAAGTGAATAACTCAACCAACATAGAAGAGAGATGAATCAACATAGTAATGTTGGCAATATGACCCTTTCAGTCAACAAGAAAACACGGGCAGTAAGTTACAGTTGTTGATTTTGGGTAGCATCAAATGTGCTCTAGTTTCGAGATTTTGTGGAGATCTCCAAAACCCAGAAATCGTTTGGAGAAATTCCACCCGGATGAGAAGTTATTAAAATAATTAATATTTTTAATGAGTTCCTAAGTCTAAACTTAGGAAAATAAAAATATTAATGTGTATTAATAAAAATATGGGTGACAAGGTTCTAAGTGATGAGGATCAAGCATGTTCTAATCTTAGCGTTGATGAGAGATTAGATCACGGCTGTTGATACATCACCAGGAAAAGTATAAGAGGAGGCTTTAGGGTCAACTGAAGATACGCCGAAGAGATCAAAGAGTTCGATTTTTCTGGGGCATGGTTTGCTGAGAAAATCGAGCTAGTGGTCTAAGTTGCAATAAGAGAGGGGAAGTTCGGCAGAAGGACTTCAGTCCAAGGTCGAGGATACATAGCAGAGAGGCACAACAGCAGCACGAGAGACATCGCAACTCCAGAGAGGGTGAGGCAGAAGCCAGAGGGGCTGATGTAGAAGCTAGAGGGGCTGATGTAGTTCCTTAGAGGTAGCATTGGGGTTTTCTGTGGGGCAGAGAGAGCAGCGGTTCAACATATCGACTTCTTAGCAAGGGAGGCTCATTGAGAGGGTGACACAACTCCTAGAGGAGGTGATGCAGTTCCAGCACAGAGCTTGGAGCAGCCATCGCTACCCAGCACTGGGAATAGCAGTTGTCAGTTGCGAGGTTTGATCATCCAGTTTTTAGATTGGCAAAATATCTGTCTCTCGATAGAGGCACTTCTGCCAAGTTTATTCTCTGTTGGGTGAGCTGAATTTCGCACCCTAGTTGTATTCAGAAACCTTCTTAATACTACAAACCCTCTGTATGCACTGGTTTTCCTGTGTTGGGTTTTTCCGGGGACGATTGTCCAAAAATAACGGTGTCCCTTGTGTGATTGTCTTAGTTTATTTCAATTCATGATCTGTACATATGCGTAGTGTTTTCATCGTTGTTTAAGTAATTAAATAACTTGTTAAATGTAAAGAACAATGAGGAGATGATAAACCAGTGATTGCAGTAGGATTTCTGATGTGTAGATTCCGAAATTTCACATGGTATCAGAGCATTGCAGATCATAGGAGACTAAAGACACCAGCCGAGAAATCCAGAGAATTTGCTGCAGAGAAGCAATTGTCACGAGTGACGACATTGTTTCAAAGGCAGAGGAGCAACTGCAGGAGTGACGCAAAGCCAGAGGAGTGACGTAGAGGCTCACACAATGCCTGCGTCATCATTTTGAGCCTACAGAGGGTGACGCAGAGCCAGAGAGGAGCCCACGCAGTGACTACGTTAGCTCTCTGGGCCAACGCAGAGCCTGAGAGGTTCGAATCAATCAGTTGTTGGGGCTGAGGAAGCAGAGCAGATTCGATTTGAGGAGTTGGTGTGAAAATTCTATTACTATAGCAACTGATTTATTTTTCCTACTTATTATTCGATAATTTATTTACGAAATCGCTTCAGTAAATATTAAAATAAACTCTATTACAAATATCACACCATAGAACAGAAACAAAACGTGCACAAAAAATCAAACACATCAGCGCAGTTATTTTTGGACGAATGTCCCCAGAAAAACCCAATGTGGGAAAACCGATGTAGCAAAGGAGGATTTTATTAATCAGCTTTTCATGAGTACAACTGGGTGCCAAACAGGCTCACCCATCAGAGATAAATTCTCCAGCACCTCCCTCAGACTCAGCGTCAGACTTGCTAGCCTCTGCGCATCTCCCAGACCCTTTGCGTCAGCTCCTGCCTCTCTGCGTCAGCACTGGACCTCTTTGCGTCTCCCACGCAGGCCCTCCAGTGATTGCATAGTCTTGTTGCCTCTGCATCTGCCTGAGAGGCTCTACGTCTGCCTCTCTGATATCTATGCTGATGTTCTAGTACTGTTCCTGCCTCTGCCCCGTACTCACTACCTCTTACTGCAATCGAGTCTTCTAGTTTGAAATTCTCAGCAAACCTCGCTCCAAAAATCGAACTAATTGGCTTCCCTCAGTGTGTCTCCAACTTACCCTCAAGTCCCCTCTTATACTTTTCTTGTTGATGAATCAACGGCCAAGATTAACCTAATCAATAGCTAAGATTAAAATATACTTGATCCTTATCTTTTGGAAGCTTCTCATCCTTATCTTTATTAATACCCATTAATATTTTTATTTCCCTAAGTTTAGACTTAGGAACTCATTAAAAATATTAATTATTTTAAAAACTCTTCATCCGGATGGATTTTTCCAAAACGATTTTTAGGTTTTGGAGATCTCATGTGCTTTAGCATCTCCACCACTTTTCATTGCTAGAGCACATCCGATGCTGCCCCAAATCAATAGTTGGCGGGACGTTGTTTTTGTTGGTAAAGAACAGCCTCTGTGGAAACAAAGCAAAGGTAGAGGGAGTCACTGCCTTGACAGATTCCTAGCGAAAGAAATCTAGATCCAGGTTGCAGCAGCAAAGGAAGATTGGAGAGGAAGTGATTCGACAGTTGGCGGGAGGATTTCCGTGAAGGAAATCGGGACTAGGAGGGAGTCTAGAGGAGCTTGTTCCTTAGAGGGTTTCTAACTTTCTTGCACCAAAGAAATCCATATCCAAGTCTTGTTAGATTGACAGCAGAAGGGGAAGAAGAGAACCAGTCTTATTTTTTAGGAGAGATGGCAATGAATGGGTTGAGGGATCAGGACAAATTGGATGGAGCATCCAATTTTGTCATCTAGAAGGCCAGGATCTTAGCAATCCTAGACAAGCATCGCATCAAGGACTATGCCTTGAAGGTAGCTGTGGAGCTAGTCGACGCTGATCTGTTGAAGTACTATGAGGCCCAGGCTAAGGCCAAGTGCATGATCCTAGACGGGGTCAAAGATCATGTAGTACCACACATTGCTGAGAAGAACATAGCAAGGGAGATGTGGGA
Organism: Pinus taeda; assembly: GCA_000404065.3. Lineage (NCBI taxonomy): Eukaryota > Viridiplantae > Streptophyta > Pinopsida > Pinales > Pinaceae > Pinus > Pinus taeda. Next base: position 59,202 of record APFE030864988.1, on the reverse strand, counting down.
GGCATTGACTACCTTGTATCAGGGATCTTCCATCCAACAGAAGATGCTATTAGAAAATCAGTTGAGACAGTACCAGATGTCGAAAGGAGAGGAGATCGATCCCTTCCTTCTCAAGTTGCAAGGGATTTGTGACCAATTGACTTCTGTGGGATCTACATCAGACCCTGAGTTGATGGTCAAGACCACCCTAAATGCAATCACCGAGGACTGGGAGCCTTTTGTCCAAAGTATCTTGGGCAGAGTGACTCTCCCCAGTTGGGAGGAGATGTATGCAGCTCTTCGACAAGAAAAGCTCAGCATGATGACCAAGACAGGAGGTAGCAGCGAGGGAGCCCGAGTCAAGAAGGAGGAGGAGGATACAATTCTCGCATTGTCAGGACAACAAGTGCAACAAAAGAGGAAGAAGAAGGACGACACCAAGGTCAGATTCTTCAACTATGGGGAACTATGACATTATGCCACTCAGTGCCCCTAGAAGAAGGGCAAGGGGGAAGCTTCTAAATCGAAGGCTGCTCCAGCGAAAGCGGACAAGGAAGGCAAGGATGACGATTGTGCCATGAGTGCTCATGTGCCTCTGGAGAAGACGTGGGGCAACATCGAGTTGTAGTCGGGAGGACTACATGACGAGCAGGATCCTTGAGGTGCCCAAACTCTTGGATCACATATGGCTACGGGAGCCCTTAACGATAGTAGCAAAATGATGGGGGTCAGATGGTCCAAGGGATGATGGAGCAATAGTGGCAAAACTAATGTGCCAAAGTCTGAGGCAATGCAGTGTATGTTGTAGCAGTGCGAGAGGCACAGAGTAGTTTGCAGCAGCACAGTGGTAGAACAGTGTCAAAATAGATTAACAGCAAAGGTAGCTTCAAGATCACGAGGCATCCATACTGACCAGGATGTTAGTGTTGGGTGAAGTTTCAGTGGCTTACTTCTCAGCAACTGAGTTACAGTGCAACAGTTAGCAGTGGTAGTGGCAGAGTCATGGGCAACAGTGGATGAAGGGCAATAGGCCAAGCATCAACAGCCCAAAGGACCGATACAGTGGATCAGTGTAATACTTTTGTTGAGAAATGTTACTAGTGCACATTCCTTGCTAAGAGGGAGTGTTGATATTGGGTAGCATCGGATGTGCTCTAACTCTGAAATTTTGTAGAGGGTCTAGAACACATGAGATCTCCAAAACCCAGAAATCGTTTGGAGAAATTCCATACAGATGAGAAGTTATTAAAATAATTAATATTTTTAATGAGTTCCTAAGTCTAAACTTAGGAAAATAAAAATATTAATGTTTATTAATAAAAATATGGGTGAGAAGGTTCTAAGTGACAACAATCAAGCCTATTTTAATCTTAGTCGTTGATTAGAGATTAGATCACGACCGTTGTTCATAAACAAGAAAATTATAAGAGGATGCTTGAGAGTCAGTTGAAGATACACCGAAGAGATCAAAGAGTTCGATTTTTCTGGGGCATGGTTTGCTGAGAAAATCCAGCAAGTGTTCTAAGTTGCAGTAATAGAGGGGTAGTTCGACAGAGGCACTTCAGTGCAAGGCCGAGAATACATAGCAGAGAGGCAACGCAGAAGCAAGAGAGACAACACAGCTGTAGAGAGGGTGAAGCAGAAGCTAGAGGGGCTGACGCAGTTCCTCAGAGGCAACGTTGGGGTTTTCTATGGGGCACAGAGAGCAGCAGTTCAGCATATCGACTTCGACAGCTCCTAGAGGAGGTGACGTAGTTCCAACGCAGAGCTTGGAGCAGCCATCGCTTCCCAGCACTGGGAACAGCATTTGTCACCTATGGGATTTGGTCATCTAGTTACTAGATCGCCAAAATATCTGTGTCCGGATAGAGGTACTTTTGTTGGGTTTATTCTCTGTTGGGTGAGCCGGATTTGGCACCCTAGTTGTATTCAAAAATCTGCTTAATAATACAAACCCTCTAAATGTTGCACTGGTATTCTCGCATTGGGTTTTTCCATGGATGATTGTTCAAAAATAATAGTGTCCCTTATGTGATTGTCTCAATTTATTTCAGTCCATGATCTGTATGTATGTGTAGGCTGCAATAGTGTTTTCATCGTTGTTGAACAAGGAGGAGATGATAAACAATGATTGCAGTAGGATTTCTGATGTGTAAATTCAGAAATTTTCACATGGTATCAGAGCATTGCAGATCATAGGAGACTGAAGACACCAAACAAGCAATTAAGAGAATTTGCTGCGGAGAAGCAGTTGTCCTGAGTGACAGTGTTGTTTCAGAGGCAGAGGAGTAGTTGCAGGAGTGATGCAAAGCCATAGGAGTGACCCAAAGGCTCAAGCAGTGCCTGCGTCAACATTTCGACTCTGCAAAGGGTGACGCAAAGCCAGAGAGGAGCCCACGTAGTGACTACATCAACTCTCTAGCCAGCGTAGAGTCAAAGAGGTTCGAATTAATCAATTGTCGGGGTTGAGGGAGCAAAGCAGATTTGATTTGAGGAGCTGGTTGGACGTTGTTTCTGCTGGTGCAAAACAGTGTCTATGGAGACAGAGCCAAGTTAGAGGGAATCACTGCCTTGACAGTTTTCTAGCCAAAGAAATCTAGATCTGGGTTGCAGTAGCACAGGAGGATTGGAGAGGAAGTGATTCGACAATTGGCGAGAGGATTTCCGTGAAGGAAATTAGGACTCAGAGGGAGTCAAAGATCATGTAGTACCACACATTATTGAGAAGAACATAGCAAGGGAGATGTGGGAGGCATTGACTACCTTGTATCAGGGATCTTCCGTCCAACAGAAGATGCTATTAGAAAATCAGTTGAGACAGTACCAGATGTCGAAAGGAGAGGAGATCGATCCCTTCTCAAGTTGCAAGGGATTTGTGACCAATTGACTTCTGTGGGATCTACACCAGACCCTGAGTTCATGGTCAAGACCACCCTAAATGCAATCATCGAGGACTGGGAGCCTTTTGTCCAAAGTATCTTGGGCAGAGTGACTCTCCCCAGTTGGGAGGAGATGTAGGCAGCTCATCGACAAGAAGAGCTCAGCATGATGACCAAGACAGGAGGTAGTAGCGAGGGAGCCCGAGTCAAGAAGGAGGAGGAGGAGGATACAGTTCTCGCATCGTAAGGACAACAAGTGCAACAAAAGAGGAAGAAGAAGGACGACACCAAGGTCAAATTCTTCAACTATGGGGAACTATGACAATATGCCACTCAGTGCCCCTGGAAGAAGGGTAAGGGGGAAGCTTCTAAATCGAAGGCTGCTCCAACAAAAGCGGGCAAGGAAGGCAAGGATGACGATTGTGCCATGAGTGCTCATGTGCCTCTGGAGAAGACGTGGGGCAACATCGAGTTGTAGTCGGGAGGACTACATGACGAGCAGGATCCTTGAGGTGCCCAAACTCTTGGATCACATATGGCTACGGGAGCCCTTAACGATAGTAGCAAAATGATGGGGGTCAGATGGTCCAAGGGATGATGGAGCAATAGTGGCAGAACTAATGTGCCAAAGTCTGAGGCAATGCAGTGTATGTTGTAGCAGTGCGAGAGGCACAGAGTAGTTTGCAGCAGCACAGTGGTAGAAGAGTGTCAACATAGATTAACAGCAAAGGTAGCTTCAAGATCACGAGGCATCCATACTGACCAGGATGTTAGTGTTGGGTGAAGTTTCAGTGGCTTACTTCTCAGCAACTGAGTTACAGTGCAACAGTTAGCAGTGGTAGTGGCAAAGTCATGGGCAACAGTGGATGAAGGGCAATAGGCCAAGCATCAACAACCCAAAGGACCGATACAGTGGATCAGTGTAATACTTTTGTTGAGAAATGTTACTAGTGCACATTCCTTGCTAAGAGGGAGTGTTGATATTGGGTAGCATCAGATGTGCTCTAACTCTGAAATTTTGTAGAGGGTCTAGAACACATGAGATCTCCAAAACCCAGAAATTGTTTGGAGAAATTCCACACATATGAGAAGTTATTAAAATAATTAATATTTTTAATGAGTTCCTAAGTCTAAACTTAGGAAAATAAAAATATTAATGTGTATTAATAAAAATATGGGTGAGAAGGTTCTAAGTGACGACAATCAAGCCTATTTTAATCTTAGTCGTTGATTAGAGATTAGATCACGACCGTTGATTCATAAACAAGAAAATTATAAGAGGATGCTTGAGAGTCAGTTGAAGATACACCGAAGAGATCAAAGAGTTCGATTTTTCTGGAGCATGGTTTGCTGAGAAAATCCAGCAAGTGTTCTAAGTTGCAGTAATAGAGGGGTAGTTCGACAGAGGCACTTCAGTCCAAGGCCGAGAATACATAGCAGAGAGGCAACGTAGAAGCAGGAGAGACAACGCAGCTGTAGAGAGGGTGACACAGAAGCTAGAGGGGCTGACGCAGTTCCTCAGAGGCAACGTTGGGGTTTTCTATGGGGCAGAGAGAGCAGCAATTCAGCATATCGACTTCGGCAGCTCCTAGAGGAGGTGACGTAGTTCCAACGCAGAGCTTGGAGCAGCCATCGCTTCCCAGCACTGGGAACAACAGTTGTCACCTATGGGATTTGGTCATCTAGTTACTAGATCACCAAAATATCTGTGTCCGGATAGAGGTACTTTTGTTGGGTTTATTCTCTGTTGGGTGAGCCGGATTTGGCACCCTAGTTGTATTCAAAAATCTGCTTAATAATACAAACCCTCTAAATGTTGCACTGGTATTCCCGCATTGGGTTTTTCCATGGACGATTGTTCAAAAATAACAGTGTCCCTTATGTGATTGTCTCAGTTTATTTCAATCCATGATCTGTATGTATGTGTAGGCTGCAATAGTGTTTTCATCGTTGTTGAACAAGGAGGAGATGATAAACAATGATTGCAGTAGGATTTTTGATGTGTAAATTCAGAAATTTTCACATGGTATTAGAGCATTGCAGATCATAGGAGACTGAAGACACCAAACAAGCAATTAAGAGAATTTGCTGCAGAGAAGCAGTTGTCCTGAGTGACAGTGTTGTTTCAGAGGCAGAGGAGTAGTTGCAGGAGTGACGCAAAGTCAGAGGAGTGACGCAGAGGCTCAAGCAGTGCCTGCGTCAACATTTCGAGTCTGCAAAGGGTGACGCAAAGCCAGAGAGGAGCCCATGTAGTGACTACATCAACTCTCTAGCCAGCGCAGAGCTAAAGAGGTTCGAATTAATCAATTGCCGGGGTTGAGGGAGCAAAGCAGATTTGATTTGAGGAGTTGGTTGGACGTTGTTTCTGCTGGTGCAAAACAGTGTCTATGGAGACAGAGCCAAGTTAGAGGGAATCACTGCCTTGACAGATTTCTAGCCAAAGAAATCTAGATCTGGGTTGCAGTAGCACAGGAGGATTGGAGAGGAAGTGATTCGACAGTTGGCGAGAGGATTTCCGTGAAGGAAATTAGGACTCAGAGGGAGTCTAGAGGAGCTTGTTCCTTAGAAGGT
>APFE030864988.1:18102-37225 GCA_000404065.3 Pinus taeda | reverse complement strand
AGAATACTGACCACACCAGCAGATGCACAAGACCATGTGATGGCCGGCTGCAACCAGTAAAGAGGTCTGCAAATCTATCTCCCAATGCACAGACAGGATGACAGCTCTCTGGCATTAAGTAAACAAAAACCTGCATAACGCATTCAATGATACATACTAGACTTCAACACAGAGGCGGGATGATAGCCCCTCTAATGCTAAATATCAAGAGCACATGAACAAATGCATAACAGGCACAGCTTGGAACAGAATAGAAGTGAAAAGTGAGCAATTAACAGCAAAAGAAGCTTGTATTAGCTGAAAATGAAGACCAGACGCTGCAAGTATCAAAGTAGTTACAATCTCCAGAAGTTGAACCTTACATCAAAACAACAACCATCAACCCTCATCCAATCTGTGTTCTAGGTATATATAGAGTTTGATTACAAAAATGATCTGTTGTTCTATGCGTGGTGGGTCATAATGGACCACCAACCGCTTTAACTGTCTGATAGAGTGTCTGTTACAATCTGCTAACTTTAACGAACAAAATTGATCTTCTTGGATACTCTGTTGTACTTCTTGATCAGGTGGAGTGTAATATGCATGAAACTCCATAATTGTTGGTTGCGTCTGCCTGCTCAAGGTTTGTCCTTCTCACTCTCGGCCACTCTGTTTCTTGAATGCAGTTGTTGGAGAGGAAATGCACCAGGTACTTGGTAGATAATCACTGTCATCCTTCAGGGGCACGGCTTGACTGGGGTGTGTTGACTTCATGGAGGATGTACGAGTGAGCAGAGGACAAACATCAACCATTGGATCGCAGTGATCGATGGCAAGGATTGTTTTGCAGAGGGTATGGGGAGATATGGGGTTGGGATGGACGATGGCCATCGGATTAAACACGGAAAGATCCAATGGTGATTGGGGGAGAACGCTGCGCGGGGACTTAACGGCTGAGAGAAATGGTTTAAGCAGTAAGCGGTAATGCTCGCACCGCTTTTGGGAGTGACGTGGTAAAGGTACACTGGCTAACGATCACGTTCATTGCACGACGTGTGGCTGATGGGATGCGAGAAAGACCGTTTTTCCCGCGGGTTAAAGCACGGGTAAGTTTCAGCAACGAGGAAAGCGAACGACATTGGATCATGCGACAAGAACGATCAGACGGTGAAAGAGATAGGCGCGTTAATGAGCGAGGAAGGCGGCAGAGAACGTTAGATCAAGCGGTAGATGATCGGACGGCGGGGTTTAACTACACGTTCTTTTTGATTGATGTGACTGGGGAAGAACCGATTAGCAGATAGCGTTTGTTTTAGAGGCGCGTGGTTATATGGGTTTAAAACCTTAGCGCCAAGGGCTTGACGGAAAGGGGCTTACGCCGGGACTTGGAGAAAATGGAGATGGCGGGGGCTATGGAGTATAAACAAAGTGAAGGAGAATAAAAATGATGGCTGGTGCAAATCTTCTATGAGCCTAAACAACCTAATCAGGGCTGCATTTGACCCTCAAATGTTGAATTACATAGCAGAGCTAACAGGTATCTTATTGATGGTGTGATATCCTAAGTCAGGGGAGTAGTAGATCGAGGACCCCCGGACATGTCAGAGACTACATGCTCCAAATGGCAGTGGGATACAGGTCGAAGACTCTTCAACATTCCTTCCCGACATCAAGAGAATTGGATTAGCGGTGGATTGAGTCAAGGATTGGACTAGAGAGAGGTGATGAGTAGGTACGTAGCTAGTGGGGCAGCATTCACAGTCAGAGTTATAGCACAACAGGAGCCATGGAGCATTGATGCTCCTCCTTGGTGGCATTAGGATCCAAGAGGATTCAATGATGACAGGTTCATTCAGAGATTAGTCTAGGATCCGATCATTGAGGGATCTGTTCATGATGGGTTGACACAGAATCAGAGCATCACCCAGTGGTTCTTATGTGATCTTGGCATCGAGTCTCAGTTGCGTGGGGCTACCAGATCGGTCCACAGATTTGGATTACTTGAAGGAAAGAAATCTTGGAGCAAGAAGACTATAATGTCTCCATTTGCATTTTCCTCCATGGTACACCCAGAGTAGATTTCCAGGGTAGGTGATGGCTAGGTCAGTGGAGCAAGTTTATGTCATCAGGGGTTTCGAAGGAGTTTTGAGGAGTTTTTATGGGATTTGATGGAATTCACTTGGCATATTTCATCATCCGCACAATTTTCCTTTTGTTCCGTCGCATTCCGACAACTTTCAAAAATTAGCATTATTATGGAGCCTAACTTAATTAATTATGGTCGAGGTGACATTAAGGGTAGATTAATGGATGGAACACCTCAGTGTAATAGCTCGTTGGAACCAGAACGAGAAAATATACAAGATGGGAGGCTGAAAAGTGACTTCCAGTGGCCAAAGAGAGTATGGTGGATGACTTACCATTTTCCTTAGTTAAAAATGACTTTTATTAGTGATTTAATTAAGGAAAAATAATTAATTAGAGGAAATGGGCCAAAAGTAACTTAAGTAAAATAAAATAAAATAAAAGGGTCACTTAAGATAAAGTCAATGTTGGAGCTTCTAGAATAATAATAAAATAAGATGCTTCTAGAGTCTTGGAGATCTATCCATCAAATCTATAAAAAGAGGAGAAGGTCATTTAGGACATCTTGGATTGTGTATTGTTTCTTGTATGAGAGGTTGAGAACCTGGTTCTCTACTCCATTGGAAGCCCCGAGACGATTGGGCGAGCCCCATCTCCCCTTGGTGGATTAATTCAGAATCCATAGGTGTAGTGGTCGATTTCCTATTTCAATTTGGAGGCCGAAGGGTCGTTCCTAGCTATTGTATTGGCATATATCTCTATATAATAAAGTTGGATTTTATTGTTGCATCTCTCATTGTTCCTCATGTTCTGATCTTCTAATGAGATTTAAGTGCAATGTGTGTGTTTATTGTTTCTGCCAAATTTATGAAGTTTGGGTTTTACATGGCAATCTTCTATTGAGTGCATGATAATTTTATATGAAGTGCTTGTTCCAAATTTTCTTCATTTGGGACATTATACACTAAGGTGTTTCTGCGAGTAATCAACTCAAACCAACACCTTAAGCATACTTAATTAAAATATGTCAATTAATAACTTCGTTTTACGGAAATAGTCAAAATACAATAGAACCAAGATTGAATTGTGCAGAACTGATGTCATTGCACTCATATTTGTCAAATTTCCGAGTGAAAGTACAATTTTTTCAACAAGATCAGATCATCTACCAGCAGTCTTATGTGTCATTATAAACACATTCTGCAAGTTATGTAATGTAAATGATCCTAGTAAGATCTGTAGTGTATGTAACAACCTAGGTAAGCCTATTATTTTGGCAAAAAGTTTCATCCTAGGAGGTTTTTTGTCTCACTGACTCATGTTTCTAGACGCAGATGGTTGGCAGAGTTTTTCCCGCCAGCCTCACCCTAAAGCTAGGGTGGAATTCTTCCTCGTTTTAGGTGAGCCTTAATGTTCTAGTCGAGTCTTATGTAAAAGTGATTTGGGAACAATTTAAGCTAGTTGGCTAAATTATTTATTACAAATCACTTGGTCTACTAGATCATGTTGTGTCGCAGAACTGGATGTGTCTTGAGGGTGTAAGCCAAATGTGTATTCCCCCTATGAGCGTTCTAAATGTAAACATCTTATGTAAATGAGAGTGAAAAAAATATTAAATCCCCTCGTGTAAATTAATTAATTTTTCTAGAAAAAAATTAAATAAATTCTAAGTCAAAAAATTAATTAATTAGAGTGAAATTAAATTGGCTTAGAAAAATTAATTCACCAAGTGGAAAAATTTGTGGGTCTTAAAAGAAGTAATTTTTGAAGGTCCTCCACCAAGGTAATATTGTATATTTCAAGAAAATTTGGACTCTTAGACCTTGGTGGTTAAGTCAATGTCAATTTTTTTAGGAAATTAACTCAAAATAATTATTTATGCGCTAATAAAAATAGAGTTAAATGAAAAATTCGAAAATTCCTCAAAAATAAAAATTCAAAGGCGAAAATTAAAATATCTTTAAGATTTTATCAACAGCCGAAATTATTTTGACAAGGATCAAAGAAATTAGCCATTATTTTTCCACTTGGAGGATATAGCTATAAATTAGAGTCATTTGAGTCTCTAACACGATGATCTTTGGCTAGAAAATGTTGTTGAAGCTTTCATGTAAACTATTGTCCTGCTGGGAACTATTTTTTCTATCATAATAAAATCTTTGGGGTGCAATTTCAAGGTGTTCCATGTTCATGACTTGTTGTATGTACTCACTACGGCCTTTCCTATGTTGTGTTGAGTATTGGTTAGATTTGTTTTTATTAGATGGAGATAAAATCATGTTATTGATAGTTTTGAGCTAATCTTAAGTGGTTTGATTCCCCATATGATTAACAAATTCTCTTGAGATAAATACATAGTGTTTGTAGGTACTTTAGTCCTTGGTCTCAAAGTCCACAAACTTGGGCAGGAATTATTTTTCTTGGAACCCAAATATTTGTATGGTGGATTTAGTATTCGCTAAGTCTATAGTGTGCATTGGATTTCTAAAGTATATTTAGCCATTCAACAAAGAAAAAACTCCATAACCCAAAAAAAAAAAAAAAAAATCAAAACCCTTGTACATTTGTAGATTTTGTGAATAGATTTGTAAATTACTTTTAGTAATTGTGGTTTTGGGTATTTTGAGATTTTGTATATATTTAGGGTTTTGAAATTTAAATTTATTTTTTATATTAGGTATTTGGGTTTCTATTCTAAATTTGTTTCAAGATTGAAGAAGAAATTGGCATTGGAGACCTCAAAAATTGTTAAAATTGGCAACTAGGGCCAAATTTCACTTTGAACATCTCATTTGATGAAGATAATTATTGCATTCAATTTCTCTCTTCGAGAGGACCAAAAATTGATCTAAAGATCGTCAAATTTGGATAAGAAGAAGTGGGTTTTTGAATTTATATTCTCTCACACGAAAATTATCAAGGTCAGCGTTATCTCTATGTCGGCTCAACAAGTCCATTAAACACGTCTCTTGACCCCCATCGAATTGTATAAATAGAGCTTCTTGCACCCACATTTGGACTCACATATCTCATTCATTTCTCTGAAACAGTTACAGATAAAAGAAGGTTTCCAGTGAAGGTAATCAGGGCAAGTTTGGGATCGGTTTAGTCTCCATCATGGGATGTGTTCCATAGGCAAGAGGCCAAAATCAGTTTGGGATCGTCTACACAATATTATGGGCTCACTTATCTTTATTACGGGACCAAGAATGAGCAGAAAGTGAGCCGCACTTATCAAAGGCTATTGGATGATGTTTTTGGCACACATGTGTATGGGCTTCCTTCTCAACTATTATCCGCACTCCTAACAGAAGGTACAAAAGGCAACAGAACTTATGTCTCTTGACACAAATGGTAGAAAGTCTGGTTGTTGTCTCATCTACGCCGTAGGCCTAGTCTCCTTGGATTAGATTAACCGAAAGGCCTACACTAGCTCAAATCAACTGATTGTATGTGAACAAAGACTCTAGAAGAAAGAACGCAACATTGAAAGGAAGTCTGGAGGTATTATATGTGAAAATTCAGTGATCCTGAATCCTAGTGCAGTAACAAATAATATTTCTTCTATTTGTTAAATTAATAATCAAATTATTTGCAGTTTTCTACGACAAATAAAATTCTGCAGAAAGTAAACACAAAGCAAATACTAGCACATATATAACCACAGTGACACAATCATTTTTGGACAATTGTCCCAAAAAAAAACCAATGTGGGAAAACCGATGTAGCATATGAGGGTTTCTTTTATTAATCTTCAGCGATAATTTTTGTACAAGACAAAATAGAGGAGGAATCACTGAGGGAATTTTACTGGTGATTTTCTCACAATCCATAGCGTTTTATGACTCCGAAGAGGATCTCCTGCCTCTTTTGCTGGCCTTTCTATGTCACCCTCTACGCAGTGACAGTGTAGTCCCTGCATCAACCCTTTTGCATCTCAACTCTACGTCTCTCTTATGTGTTTCCTCCATATTTTTCTTGCCCTCTCTGACTATGCTGATGCCCTCTCCCTCCCACCTGAAACTCACTCTCTGATTGGATTTTCTCTTGCCGAACTTCAACTAGTGAGAAAATCAATTTGCTTGAGCAACTGAGATTATGCTCTGGTGTGTTCTCCATCTACCCATCGACTTCTTCTTATAATCTTTTGTTGGAGTACCAACGACCAAGATTAAAACATAATCAATCGCTAAGATTAACTAGAAATCGATCCATGTTTTCTTTTAGAAGATTCTCACCTGATTTAATTTATATCCTTTAATTAACCGAATCTCCTAAGTTTAGACTTATGGAACCATTTTAAAAAAAAGTTAATTATTTTAATTAAATCATCTCTAGGGGAATTTTCCCAAACGATTTCTGGGTATTGGAGAATGCATGTGTCTTAGCATCTTTGCAAAATCTCGAGACGAGCACATTCGATGCTGCAGAAATCAACACCCTCTCTTAGCGAGGAATGTGCTCTAGTGTTGCAACTCACTGAAGCAACACTCTATCTCTGCACTGCTGACGTCTAGCCCCACTACCCACCAACTACTGCACAACTCTGATATGAGTTGTGTGAAAATTCCTAGACTTGAAGGAACCCCTACTACAACAAATCCGAATCTACTTCACCTACTTGATTTTAAATTACATTCATCAATTTATTCTTTTGAATACTGAAGCAAATTACATCTACATCCTACACTAATTAAATATTTGATCTCATGAAACAGAAAATAGAGCAAATAACAAGATACATAGGACACACTTATTTTTGGACACAAAAGTCCCGGAAAACCCCAATGTGGGAAAGCTGGTGTAGCAGTTCTGAGGGTTTATTATTATGCAGGAGAAATATCTGAATACAAATCTAGCAAGCTCATCTAGAAATCCTTTATAGAGAAAAATAATGGCGGAAAATCTAAGTGAGCTTTACCTCACTTCACCCAGCAGAAGTCCGGTTGATCCAACACAAGACTGGCTAACCCCGGCTATTTCTGCTTTGGCTGTGCATCAGCCTTACGCCACCTTCTCTGCCCTCTGCATTAGCTCTCCCGACTGTTCTGGCAGTTCCAGCATTTCTGGATTCTGCGTCACAGGTAGCTTTTCTGCGTCAGCTCTCCCAACTACTACGTTGCCTTTGCATCAGCTCTCCCGACAATTCCGACTGTTCCCAGCAATTTCAGTTGTTTCAGCAGTTCTAGATTCTACATGACAGGAAGATTTTCCGCGTCAGCTCTCTCGACTACTGCATTGCCTCTCTGCAAGCTCTCTCTGCCTCTGTCATTATTCTCTGGAGAGTCCTTCTTCCAGATTCTCACTGCCCCTGAGCTACAAGATCTCCCCAATCGATTTTCCTCCTAAGAACTTCTCACCTCAGAAAATCAATTTCCTCAATTTCTCTATGCATATTTCCAAATGAACCCCAAGCCTCCATTTTAAACTTTTCCTGTTGAGTTTTTAACGGCCAAGATTAAGTCTTTAATCAATAGCTAAGATTAAAACATGACTTGATCCACCTTCTAGATCATTCTCACCCATATTTTGATTAATACCCATTAATACTTTAATTTTCCTAAGTTTAGACTTAGGAACCCCATTAAAAATATTAATTATTGTAATAAAATACAATCCGAGTGCAATTTCACCAAACGATTTATGGGTTCTTTAGAACTCATGTGTGTTAGCCTCTTCACCAATTTTCATGGCTAGAGCACTTCCGATGTAACCATAAACTAACAAGTTGCACCTATGTTGCTGCTAAACTGTTGTCAACTACTGCATCTGCACTGCAAATCCCTATTAACTGCTGCTACTGAGAATCTATTGAAATGGATTCTCCACCATACCCATATGTTCTCTAAACTGCATGAGCTTAGCTCTCCCTAGAGCTTTTGTGAGTATGTTTGGTACCTGATCACCTGTGGGAACATACTACAGCTGGACTGCCACACGTTGAACACAATCTCTGATGAAATGACATTAGATATCAATGTGCTTTGACCTAACATGAAATATTGGATTCTCAAGGAGTTTTATGCAACTCTAATTATCACAATAAATATTGGTTCCTCCCATCTTCCTGAACAAAATTATCAGTGATTTCCTTAGCCATATGGCTTCGTACGTGGTTGTGTTGGCCGCCATATGTTCTTCTTCTACTCAGCTCAATGCTACTGACTTCTACTTCTTGTTGCACCAATAGATCACCCTGATCCAATGCTGAAGCAGTACCCGGAGGTACTTTTCCTGTCCACTGAACTACCTGCCCAATTTGCATTTGTGAATCCGCTCAACCTGACGTCATCTTCTCAATTATATTTCAACCTGACTCTGATTGTTCCACGCACATATCTGAGAATGTGCCTAGCTATTGCCCCATGTACCCTTTTCGGTTCTACCATGAACTGACTAAGGGTATTGACAGCGAAATAGATGTTTGGTCTAGTGTTGACCAAATACATAAGTGACCCAATTAGTTGTCTGTAAAAGGTGGGGTCGACTTCCTTGTCCCCTGAAGCATCTATCTTTTTCCAGTTGGTAATCATGGGTGTGTAATCTTGCATTCTGAATCTCTTTAGAATTTTTGTAGCGTATCTCCCTTGTCCGAGGAAGATTTCCCCATTCTTCTACAAAACTTCCAACCCCAAAAAATAGTGCATCAACCCCATATCCTTCATGTCGAATTCTGCTGCAAGATTCCTTTTGTAGTCTTTTATGAGTCTGGATGATCCTGTCAAAATAGATCATCTACATATAAAACCAAAATGAGAGGCTCATTCTCCACCATCAGGTAGTAAAGATTGGGGTCTGCATCACTCTTGATGGATCCCAACTGCTGCAAGTAAACTGTCAATCCGACCATACCATGCCCTATGTGTCTGCTTGAGACCATACTGGGCTTTCTTCAATCTACATACATGAGTGTGTCTCTCATGAGTTTCGAAGCCTTCAGGCTGCTCTATGTACACCTCTTTTTCTATCACCCCATTGAAGAATGTTGTCTTGACGTCCATCTAGTGAATTTCCCATCCCATCTGTGTTGCTAGGGATATGACAGATCTGGAGGTATATCTGGCAATTGGGGTGATGGTCTCCTCGTAGCCTATTCCTTATTTTTGTGCATATCCCTTTGCCACGAATCTATCCTTGTACTTCTCTAAACTACCATTTCCAGTGTACTTGATCTTGTAGATCCATCTGGAACCCACAACTGATTTCTCTTCAAGTCTAGGAACCACCTCCCAAACATAATTTGTCATGATAGAACTATACTCTTCTACAATGACATCTTACCCACACCTGATGTTGTGTGGCTTCCTGAAAATTGGAGGGTTCTGCAACCTGAGCTACCAAGGCCTGGTATCTGTTTGGCTGCCTGCGCTGCCTATTGTCGGTTCTAGGAGCTCCGACAAACTCTTATGTGTCTTTTAAGGTATGACGCACTTCCCTACTGGTCCTAACATTGGTGGTGGGAGGTTCAATCTATTCCTCTGCTTGTTTTTGCAGCTCTGTCTGCTGAGAACTTCCTAGATCTCCTGCTACTGAGGAGATGTTGACTATATTCGAAACCTGTGACTGTCCCCTTGCTTGTTCTCCCTGCGGTCCCTGCTGATGCTGGACTAATGGAACATTTGATGACTAGTCTCTTGCAAGCATCTCTCGAGATCTTCTGAAAGCTCAATCTTCCATGAACTTTACATCTTGCCTTACTACAATATTCCTGTTGCCAGGAACGTAGATTTTGTATGCCTTTTGAGGTCTCATTGTACCCTACGAGATACCCCTTTTCTGCAGTCTAATCCAACTTACTGCGCTTTTCATCTGGAAAGTGACAATAGGCTACACTCCCGAATATCCTCAAATGAATTACCTCAGGTTTCTTCCCAGTGAGGACTCCCTCTGGCATTTTCTTCCCAAAAGTTCTGTGAGATGTCCTGTTTTGAAAGTATAGTGATGTGTTACATGCTTCTACCCACAGAAATCTAGGCAGATCCTGATCATACAGCATGGCCTTTGCTGCCTTGATTATAGTTTTGTTCTTCTGTTTCGCTACTCCATTCTGTTGTGGATTGCAAGGAGTTGTCTACTTTCCTTTGATTCCTTCCTTTGCGCAGAAATCTATGAAGTCTCTATCTGTGTATTCTCCACCTTTATCTAAACGTAGTACCATGATCTTTTTCCCTATCATGTTTTATACAAAAGCCTTGAACCCTCAAAACCGATCAAAGACCTCAACTTTGGTCTTTAAGAAGTAGATCCAGGTTTTTCTGGAATGGTTATTAATAAAGGTGACAAAACGCGCCACCGATAAGAGCTTTGGTGGACATAGGGCTACAAATATCTGAGTGTATTGTCACTTTTGGGAATGATGCTTTTGCATACTTCCCAAGTACACAACCTCAACATAGATCATCATGCTCATTGCTGAGAGCTAGAACTCCTATTACAGTCTCTCTGAGCATCCTAAGTGCTCCAGGGTGCAAGTGCCTCATCCTCCTGTGCCATAGTTCATTCAGCTCCTTCCAACTATTGTCATCACTGCCTATTAGTGCCATTAGAGAATCAATCTGCAACCTATATAGTCTGTTGATTTGAGCTCCAATCTGTCTCATCTTCTTCCAGGTGGGATGCTTGGCATACATATTCTTTCCCACAAAGTTAACATCATATCCCTTGTCCTACAACTGGGATACTGAGATTAGGTTCATACCCAATCCTGGCACATGCAGCACATTTGTGGCACTAGTGCTAGTTCTTGCTTTTGTCTGAAAATCTATGGTGCCTCTCCCTACTGGAGTACACTTAGTTTTGTTGCCCATAGTGATCTGGAAGTTCATTTGTTCCTCTTGATAGCTCGAGAAATATTCCCTTACTCCAGTCATATGAGCTGAAGCTCCGCTATAAATATACCAAACACCAGCTGAAGTTGATCCTTACAGACACGCAAACTCATCTTCCAACCTGGAATATAATTCTGAGGCTTCTTAATATCCATAACTTCCTGTGCTATTCTCCTTTCTTCTGACTTTGTTCTACCAACAACTGCTGCAAAATAATTGCGTCCCAGCTGAAGATCTGCTCTGTAAGGAAATTGCAATGCTTCCTTCTGCCTCTGGAAAGCTTTGATCTGGAGAATCGAATTTCTCACTCAAAACTTCGACCTCCTTGTCCCAAGGACTGTGCTGCCTCTGGGATTTCGAACTGTTGCCAAGGCAGGATTTCGAACCCCCTTCTTTCTTTCTGCTCTGAGCTCTCCTCCTCACGATCTGTGGTCTGATGCCATGTGAAAATTTGGTGATCTCAAATCCTACTGCAATAACTAATAATATTTCTGCTATTTGTTAAATTACTTAAACAAATTATTTGCAATTTTCTACCGCAAACATCAAAATACGTACACTATAGTATTCACAAATAAAATTATTCAGGAAGTAAACACAAAACAAATACTAGCTCATATATAACCACAGTGACAATTATTTTTGGACAATTGTCCCCAGAAAAACCCAATGTGGGAAAACCGGTGCAGCGGATGAGGGTTTCTTTTCTTACTCTTCAACAATAATTTTTGTACAAGACAAAATAGAGGAAGAATCACTGAGATAATTTTACTAGTGATTTTCTCACAATCCACAGCATTTTTTGACTCCAAAGAGGACTGTCACCCTCTGTGCAGTTACAGCGTAGGCCCTGCATCAACCCTTCTACGTCCCAGCTCTGCGTCTCTCCTCTATACTGCCTCCTCCAAATTTGTCCTGCACTCTCTAACTATGCTGATGCCCTCTCTCTCCCACCTGCAACTCACTCTCTAATTCGATTTTCTCTTGCCAAACTTCATCGAATGAGAAAATCGATCTACTTGAGCAACTGAGTATCTGCTCTGGTGTGTTCTCCATCTACCCATTGACTTCTTCTTATAATCTTCTATTGGGGTACCAATGGCCAAGATTTAAACATAATTGATGGCTAAGATTAACGATCCATGTCTTCTTTTAGAAGATTTTCACCTAATTTAATTAATACCCTTTAATTAACCAGATTTCCTAAATTTAGACTTAGGGAACCATTTAAAAAAAATAATTATTTTAATTAAATCATCTCTAGGTGGAATTTTCCCAAACGATTTCTAGGTATTAGAGAATTCAAGTGTCTTAACCTCTCTGCAAAATCTCGAGACAAGATCACATTAGATGCTACAGAAATCAACATTATAATCATGAACCTATGTTTTGTCTACCATTATCCACTGAACATGACAAATTTTGATTGCAAAATTCATATTCAATTTGGGTACTTATTTGGATTCTCAACAATGGTCCTAGTCATCACATTGACAAGTCAATGTTGACACTGATTGTACTCTCTCATCCTCTACTGAATGTTTGATAATAATAATAAGAAAAATTGATCAAGGGTTTTCCCCATCTTGGGGTTTTTCCCTGGCTTGAGCCATATCTTTGTGTTCTCTTGTCTTTGTTGTTGATTTGGGGTATAATCGAATGTGCTCTAGCCACGAAAGTTGGTGGAGATGCAAGGCACGTGAGATCTCCAATACCCAGAAAGTGTTTGGGCAGATTCTAAACAGTTTGGGAGATATTAAAATAATTAATATTTTTAATGGAGTCCCTAAGTCTAAACTTAGGGAAAATAAAATATTGATGTGAATTAATATAAAACTATGTTAAAATGGTCCAAAAGTCATGGATCAAGCCAGATCTAATCTTAGTCGTTGATTATGGTCTTAATCTCGGCCATTAAATTGTCAACGAGAAAAGTATAAGAGGAGGCTTGAGAGTCACTTGGAGAACACACCGAGTTGATCAAGATTTCGACTTTCTGGGGCAGGGTTTGCTGAGGAAGTCGAGAGAGTGATCAAAGTTGTAGCTGAGGGGCAGTGAATACAGAAGCAGAGAGGCAGAGATAGTGCCAGGAGGATCAGCGCAACAGCCAGGAAAGCTGACGTAGAGGGCAGAAGCCAGGACTGCCGAGAAAGCTGACGCAGAGGGAAGAAACCGGAACTGCCGAGAACAGCCATGACAGCTAGGAATTGTCGGAACAACCGTGAAAGCTGACGCAGAGGACAAAAGTCGGACTGCCGAAAACAACCGAAATTGCCGAAATTACCAGGAAAGCTGGCACAGAGGGCAAAAGAGGCTAACGCGGTCCCTAGAGACTGACACTAAGGTTTTTCATGGGGCAGATTGGACCTTAGGAGTTGTTGGAGTGTTTATATGGGGTTTCAGTGAGAGCATCTGTCTCCGAAGGAGAGGTACTACTGCCAAGATTATTCTCTGTTGGGTGAGCCGATTTTGGCACCCATATTGTATTCAGAAACTGCATAATAATAAAACCCTCAGATAGCTGCACCGATTTTCCTGCATTGGGCTTTTCGGGGACAATAGTCCGAAAACAACGATGTCACTTGTGTGCTTGTTTTGTTTCCTTCAGTTGATGATCTATAATGTGTTGAGCATGTACTTGTATTTATTTCCAGTATTTACACAGTAAATAACTTGTTAATTAACAGAACAAGTAGGTAGGAATAAATCAGAAAGTACATGAAGGGTTTCTAATGGGTTAGACTTAGAAATTCCAACATGGTATCAGAGAGTGGTTGCAAATCACAGGAGAACTGAGGACATCAACTGAGCAGAGCAGCAACAACAGAAATCAGTTGTCCCAAGTGACAGAGTTGATCCTTGCAGAAGGCAACAGAGAAAGGAGTGATCATTCTAGGCCAGAGAAAGACAGCGCATAGGCTAAGGGAGGCAGAATCAGTATCACGCAGAGCCACACAGAGGCCAGGAGGGCTGATGCAGTTGGCTGGGGGAGCTGATTTGCTGGTGTCGAGATTGCACAGAGCCAAGTGGCTCAATCCTTCATTTGCTGGGGTATAGGAGGTTGTGGGTAAGTTGCAGAGTGAAGCTGGTGGGGTACTGTAGTCAGAACAGTGCCTAACAGGGTAAGACCAAGGGGAGGGAGTTGCTACCGAGGCGGATTTCTAGCCAAGGAATCCAGATCAGTGGTGCAGTTGCACAGCCAATCGGAGAGGGGCAACTTGACGGTTGGCAGAAGAATTTCTAGGAGAGAAATCGGGACTCAGAGGGAGTCCAAAAGAGAACTTCCAGACGGGAAGTAAAGAGACTTGAAGGAGTCGAAAAGAGAAGTTCCAGATGGGAAGTAGAGAGACTCAACAAGAGTCGAACCAAGAACTTCCAGGTAGGAAGTAGAGAGACTCAAAGGAGTCGACAGAGAAGAGTAGAGAGATGGCCATGAATGGGATGAGGGATCAGGATAGACTGGACGGAGCGTCCAACTTTGTGCTCTGGAAGGCCAAGATCCTATCCATTTTAGATAAACATCATATCAAAGCCTTCGCCTTGAGGGATGACGATTGTGCCATGAGTACTCATGTGCCACTTGAGAAGAAGTGGGGAAACATCGAGCTGTAGTCAGGCGAACTACAGGCGATGAGGGGCAGGATCCTCGAGGTACCCAACCTCTTGAATTATACCTTGCTATGGGAGCCCCAATGAGGAGTAGCAATACTGGCAATGTTAGTAGAGACGAATGCGAATGCAGTGACAGTGCCGGATTCCCAGGACAACGCGAGGCTAATAGGCTGCAACAATGCGAGAGGCACAGGAGTGTTGCACAAGTGCAGGATGGCATAGAGAGGTGTGCAACGGTGCGAGATGCAGGGACTTGTTGCAGTAGCGCAGAGGTCAGAGAGGGAGCACTTGTTAGTGACAGAGGGAGCTTCAGCACTAGGAGTGTTTCTAGCTTGACGGAGATGTCAGAGTTGGGAGATCAGTTACTTACTTCTCAGCAAAAGAGTTGCAGTGTAGCAGTTAGTAGTGGTAGTGCTATGGGCAACACGATGTAGCATGATGAGAGGGGTTGCAGTGTAGATGCAGTAGTGGCAGTGGTAGGGCCATGGGCAGCAGCACGGATGCAGAAGGAGTTGCATACGGATGCAACAGTGGCAGTTGCAGGGCCATGGGTAGTAGTACAAGATGCATCAATACAGAGGATGTTGGGCAACAGGCCTAGCATCAGCACAGGGACCGATGCCAAATGATTAGAGTGATGCTCAGTGAGGAGCATTACTAGAGCACAGTCCTCGCTAAGAGGGAGTGTTGATTTGGAGTAGCATCGGATGTGATCTAACCACGAAAATTGGTGGAGAGGCTAAGGCACATGAGATCTCCAATACCCAGAAAGGGTTTGGGCAAATTCTAAACAGTTTGCGAGATATTAAAATAATTAATATTTTTAATGGAGTCCCTAAGTCTAAACTTAGGGAAAATAAAATATTGATGTGAATTAATGTAAAACTATGTTAGAATGGTCCAAAAGTCATGGATCAAGCCAGATCTAATCTTAGCCATTGATTAGGGTCTTAATCTCAGCCGTTGAATTGTCAACGAGAAAAGTATAAGAGGAAGCTTGAGGGTCACTTGGAGAACACACCGAGTTGATCAAAATTTCGACTTTCTGGGGCAGAGTTTGCTGAGAAAGTCAAGAGAGTGATCAAAGTTGCAGCTGAGGGGCAGTGAATACAGAAGTAGAGAGGCAGAGATAGTGCTGCGAGGATCAGCGCAACAGCAGAGAAAGCTAACGCAAAGGGAAGAAGCCGGAACTGCCGAGAACAATTGGAACTGTCGGGAACTGCCGGAACAGTCGAGAAAGCTGACGTAAAGGACAGAAGCTAGAACTGTCAGGAACAGCCGAAACAGCCGGGAACTGTCAGAACAGCTGAGAACGCTGACGCAGAGGGCAGAAGCTGAAACTATCAAGAACATCCGAAACTGCCGAAATTGCCAGGAAAGTTGACGCAGAGGGCAGAAGAGGCTGATGTAGTCCCTAGAGGCTGATGCTGGGGTTTTTCGTGGGGCAAATTGGAGTTGAAGAGTTGTCAGAGTGTTTATCTGGGGTTTCAGTCGGAGCATCTGTTAAAGTGATGATGGTTAAAGTGATTGCTTATGGTCTAATGGAATTGACAATGGGCTTATGAAGTAACTAACCTAAGCAAAGAACATGTTAACTAAAAATTAACATGCTTTCAGAGCTATGGAGAAGACAAAGCCCAAGCAAGAATGAAAGAGAAAGCAATCTCAGGAAAAAGGTTGATGTTTGGAGGGTATTGGATTATTGAGGCTCTTTGATCTTCATTGCACTCAGGCAACCCTGGGACAATGTTTGAGGCATTTCTGAGTAAGCATTTCTAGGCTAATTCCTCTTGATCTAAAGTTTTTTTTCCTTGGACATTCTGATCTGAGGGTTTGAAATCACCATTCTAAATTTAAATATGTGGACTATAGCTCACATCAGCTCAAAGTTATGGCTCGGTCAAATTAGGCCCCACATAAATGCAAAGTTATCTTATGAGGACTCTTCCTTGGAGGAAGATGAGAATACTCTTCAGTCACTTCAATCAAAACTCAAATCAGTTTAAACTCAGATTTGTCATTTTTGTGATAGAGCTCGATAATCTCTTCGAAAGAAGTTAAATCATATATATGGATCTGAAATTCACAGAATGAACTTGAAAGAAGAACTAAATCTACAAGAAGCTTGTTCTTATCTGCTAGGCTATTCCTATCTGTCTTCATCAAACCTCTGCGGCTCTTGATTAATCTCAAAGACCAGCGAAGGAGGTCAACGACAAATAATGTTGGTTCACTTTGCTTGGCTGGAACAAGTATATCATAGGCATCCAAGGTCATTCAGCCTCCTCTTTTAAGCTAACCTAGCTCATTTGCATCCTTCTGAAGATTCGTTTATCCATTTTACTCTGCCTTCATCTGGGCAGATCTAGTCTCTGCATTTGAACCTTAAATGGACCCTAAGCCAGATCGGTTTGGCATATCCAAGTCATATTATGAAGCAAAATTTATACAGCCCTTAGTTGTATGATCGACGATGGATTCACTGAAATTCTCAGCTTATTGGAGTCCCATTGTGATCTAACCAGACTCTTATTCACTGAACAATTTTATGAGGATGCATGCGGCCCTTGTTGTGGTTTTGGTCTGATGCATATCTGAGGCACATTGTTGATTGACATTTGCACATATTCTTTCCTAGAACAGAGTGTGGAGTATTCAAGCCTGGGACATTGTATTTGAGAAAAATACAGGACTGTCTAAACTTTTATCTGGCGAAGACCTGAGTTATTTTTTGTGCATTGTTCAAGCCTATTTCTTTCAATGCAGAATTTGTTAAGGTTTTGTGTCAGTCTCATACAGTCATCTTGATATTTTTATTTATTTGTGTCTCCTTCATTTGAAAAGGCATCACCTGAAAGAGGAATTTTGAAACGTATCTTGTAGCCCTAGAGATGCAAGAGCTTCAACCCTTATTTCCTGTTACTTGATCTCTGAAGTCTGGCATTTGTTTTCTCAAGGCTGCCAATGGAGAATTTTTTCTGCAGGTCTGAAAAATAAGTCAATCATGAACAAAGTGGTGTGACAGTGATTGGCTTGATATGTACCTTCTCTAATAATCTGCTCAAACTCTATGGGTCATTTGCCATTGGACCATCTGTGCAGAATTTATACGATTCCACTCATCCTCACAGGATCCTTCATGGAGAGTACTTAATGCCTTGTCAGTCTATTTTGCATCCAAATGCAGGTCTGGCTGGTGTAGGGTTTAGAGTATATCATAATCACCCTCCTTCTCCTCCTATGATTTCTATTACTGAGCAAAGCAATCCATGATTTAGAAGATATCTACTCATTGGCTAAAGAAAATGATGTTAAGATATGCTCCAGTTTGTGGACCAATAACTTCCGATAAACCCTGAAAGTGTTAACCAGCATGATTGAAGAAATTCGAATTACAGGTATTGACTTATTAAAAGGTCTGTACTGAGTTCCACATGAATGATTTGGAACATCTTCTGGCTTTGTGAAATGCAGTACTAAACTTCAAAGTTCTTTTGGGGCAAACACCTAAATTATTACATCAAAGACTGCATCTATCCTACAGGAAATTGAAAAAATCAATTATCCATAAAATGTTGCTTATGGAACCGATATATTTTTGTTTTTAGGCCTGGAAAGACTGCACATACAACACTCTGATTCATCAGAAAGAACTTTGCAAGTTATCTATGGTATTTTAAGGGCAACTTGAGTAGTTGAAGACTCTAAGTCTACCAATTAGAAACCCTCCATGCACTTTACTTATTTATTCCTACCTACTTGTTTTGTTACTTAAACAAGTTATTTACAATGTAAATACTGAAAATAAACACTAGTGCATGCTCAACATATTACAAATCATCAACTGAAGGAAACAGAAACAAGCACACAAAATGACACTGTTATTTTTGGACCAATGTCCCCGGAAAAACCCAATGCGGGAAAATTGGTGCAGCTATCTGAGGGTTTTCTTATTAAGCAATTTCAGAGTACAATCTGGGTGCCAAAACCGGCTTACCCAACAGAGAATGCCCTTGGCAGAAGTACCTCTCAGTTTGAGACAAATGTCTCGACTGAAACCCTGGATAAACCCTTCGGCAGCTCCTCAGCTCCAATCTGTCCCAGAAACCCCAGCGTCAACCTTTCTAGACCGTGTCAGCCTCTCTCTACCCAGCGCTAGCCCTGCGTCACCCAGAATGGATCTACCTCAGCCTCAGGAGGTCGTACGTCAGCAATGCTGGCCTCTCTGAAGCACTGTGCAGCGCCTGACTACCTCTGCGTGGCCCTGCGTGAGCCTTGGCTACTACTGCGTCACTCTCTCTGGCTCCTGTCCTGATCCCCCAGCACTATCTCTGCCTCTCTGTCTCTCTATACTCACTGCCCCTCATCTGCAACTCTGATCACTGATTCTATCTCTCTTAGCAAACCCCGCTCTAGAGAATAGAATGATTGATCATCTAGTGTGTTCTCCAAGTGACCTTCAAGCATCCTCTTATACTTTTCTCGTTGACAGATCAACGGCCGAGATTAAGTCCCTAATCAATGGCTAAGATTAGATATGGCTTGATCCATGACTTTTGGACCATTCTAACACAGTTTTATATTAATTCACATTAATATTTTAATTTCCCTAAGTT
>APFE030864988.1:0-16413 GCA_000404065.3 Pinus taeda | reverse complement strand
TCTGCATCCTCCTCCTCCCTTGTATCCATAGTCGCCTCTGCATCTGCTGGTATGGAGGTTGACCCCTCTAAGTCATCAAATCTAACAGGCTCTAACACTGGATCATTGAGATCCATGTTGGCCAATGCCAACTCAATAGTGGTGTCCAGACCCATATCATCAGGAACAGTGCTACTTGGGAGCGGGAGCGAAATATTCAGAAGCTCTTGGTTTGGTGCTCTTGATTAAATACGAGTTCCATACCCTAATACATGACAAAATTCAATCGAAACATTGCAATCCCCCATTCCTAAAATCCTGAAAAACTGATAAGTCTGCTGGATTTTGAATGAATTCTAAAATTCTACTTTCTCCATATGAAATCCAATGAGGTCGGAACCACTCTCAAACATCCTGAGTCATTTCATGGTAATGTTAAAAATTTAAGTAAGAGGATGAAAATGAAAAATAAAGGAGAATGTCACTTTTACTTTAAGAATTTAACATTACCATGAGGAAGCATCTGCTATATTTATATTTTTTTTTTGCCTTCATTCCTCACCCTAACCCAAGGTGGACCCACCCCCAACAAGAAAACTCACCAAAAAATAAAAAATAAAAAAAATAAATCGATTTTCTTAGGCCACGTGGCGCACTTTTCTGAAGCACGTACAAAATCGTACAGGAACCGTACGATTCGGCCTCCAAAGCGCCGCGCTTCATACGGCCGAAGCGCCGTACGGAACGCGCTTCGGAGATTCCAAAACTCGTTTCATAGGGACCCTTCCGAAATTTCCAGGAAATGTCATTATCAGTCTGAAACGCGTTTCAGAATTTCGGAAGCGTGTTTCGGGAGGCACTTCCTGGACGCATCCGTACGGACCGTGCTTCAGGGGTTTAGATCCGGGGGGTGGGGTGACGTTTCCTGCAACATTGTCACTGAGTATTACTCTGATCATCCAACATCGGTCCCTGATGCTAGGCCTATTGCCCATCATCAGTACTAAACTTGGGCAAACGCCTAAATTATTCTATCAAAGACTGTATCTATCCTACAGGAAATTGAAAATATAAATTATCCATAAAATGTTGCTTATGGAACCGATACATTTTTGTTTTTAGGCCTAGGAAGACTGCACATACAACACTTTGATTCATCAGAATGAACTTTGCAGGTTATCTCTGGTGTTTTAAGGGCAACTTGAGTAATATTGTGGATGATGTCAGAATTGGAATTATGATAAATACCCCTGTTAGAATTATCACTAGTTAAACAAGGAGTGCAAAGGGGAAGAAAATGCATGACAAGTACAATGAGCAGAAGATTTTCAGTGTGGTACCTTGGCCACATTATGCCCGAATCTGATAACGAATAGTTTTATAGACATGGACGCTTGAATTAGAAAGACTCTTCATTATTATGGATTGAGTAAACTGATGCGTTAGTAACTGTTATCTAGCTATGAAGGATCATTTAGTTGTGATAAGATAATCCCATGACAGGATTTCTTCTCCTTGGTTAAAGAAGAACTTCAGAATTATCTTATTTGGCATAAAGCTTCCTGATCATATGGGAAGCTCATGATTGAAGCAAATCTTCAGAGGAAACAATAAAAATCCCTAGATTAATAGCAAATTGAAAATAGTTCGATAATTATGTGTTGGACAAAGTTACCCTTCTCAATATTCAGAGGGATCTATGAAGTTGATATTGCCTATCCAACAAGATGATGAACAAAAACTTCTTATTCAGATAGTATGATCCAAAGTATACTGCAAAGAGTTTTTGATTGGGTTGCATGGTAAATAGTAGAGAGCACATCTGAGTGCCCCATCTCTTGAGGTCCACCTTCAAGGACTAAAGTTAGCTACTTTGAAAGAGAATGCACAAAAGCAGCCTGCATGGCCATTTAAGTAAACTGCACAGCAGCCATTTATGCATACATTGTTGTATATTACAGAGTAGGATTCAGAGAATCTTGTAATTTTACATATTAACAACACATACCACTTTAGATGATACAGCAAAGGAAATTCCTGTTTATGGAAGAGCACCACTAGTATTAGGGTATATTCGATTACATTAATAAATTATCTACAAAGTGTATGGATCTTATGATGAGCAGGCTGCCAGATGAACACTTTTCACTCTAGAAAGACAAGCTTAGGCTTGTGGTCTCCCTGTGTAAGAGGGAGTAAGAACAGTTAGATATCTTCTTCATCAAGATATGCAAGAAGCAGAGGATTGCTAAGTACTTCTAAGATCTTTGTTGTAAATCAGCAAGTCTATAGAAAGTTGTGTATACACCGATATGTTGTTGGGTGGAGCTGTGAGGATTTCATTAATCATTCAAATTTCAGTCTACAATATCATTAATTTTCAGAAAGCATCTTGGCTTTATCACCTATATGAGGAATCTTTGGTTAAGATTGAACATTGAGCTTTAGTTGCTCCTGGGGGCTTGGGGTACTTATTAAGCTATGAGCGACCATAGAGTGAGTGGTTCACCTTCCTCTGTTGGTACGCTGTGAACAATGTGAGTGGTTCACCTTCCCCTGTGATACCCCATGATGGTTGACATGTGTGTAGGGTGAGCGGTTCACCTTCCCCTTTTATTGCGGACACATGTATGTACGGTTAGTGGTTCACCTTCCCCTATTGTTGATGACATATACAGAAGATGAGTGGTTCACCTTCTCCTATCATCTATCGCATATGAGCAGGATGAGTGGTTCACATTCTCCTGCGGATACCGCAGTGAGAGATGCATATAGGCTTCTGTTAACATGTTAGTGGGACATCGTTCACTCTTTCCCCACATGTAAGATGTTCATTCCCTATGATTGGTGGTTGACATGCCAGTGGGACGTGGTTCATCATTTCCCCACATGTAGGATCCTTCCTACAATTAATTTTTGTGACTTATGTTTGTAGGATGTGGTTTATCCTTTCCCTACACGTGATTGTAACTTGTGTTTGTAGGATGTTGTTTATCATTTCCCTACATGTGATTGTAACTTGTGTTTGTAGGACGTGATTCATCCTTTCCCTACTCTCAATGATTTGCATACGTAGGATGTGGTTCATCCTTTCCCTATGTATGGTTGTGATGTGTGACTGTAGGATGTGGTTCATCATTACCCTATGTGTGGTTGTGATGTGTGACAGTAGGATGTGGTTCATCCTTTCCCTACGTGTGGTTGTGAGCATCATCCTACCCATGTAGTCCGGGACACATGGGAAGTACCTCTCATCTGGCCAATGGGTTGAGAAAAGTGGATAGGGACCATAGCACTACTGATGGATGCATCATGTACTTCCATACTCCCTATGTCTTGGATAAATAATGTTTCTTCAAATTGATCACTTGGAATCAAGTCTTGGTTATGTGGACTAACTTTTGTCAATGGAGAGTGGCAAGGTCTTGTCACTCACTCTAAAGCAATTCTTCTTCATTATTCATATCAGTGTTCAACATAGATGAGATGAGATAAGATACAGAGATGGTTCATGACGACAGGATGGCATGACGATCAGTGACAACAGCTCATGGTTTGACAAGTGGAATTATCCCTAGTTGAGAGGGAGTGTTAAAATTGGAAACTAGGGCCAAATTCCACTTTGGACATCTCATTTGATGAAGATAATTATTGCATTAAATTCCTCTGTTCGAGAGGACCAAAATAGATCTAAAGATCGTCAAATTTGGATAAGTAGAAGTGGG
This sequence comes from Pinus taeda, assembly GCA_000404065.3. NCBI lineage: Eukaryota > Viridiplantae > Streptophyta > Pinopsida > Pinales > Pinaceae > Pinus > Pinus taeda. The sequence goes on along the minus strand of APFE030864988.1, from coordinate 12,709 downwards.
TTTTTGAATTTATGTTCTCTCACACGAAAATTATCAAGGTGGGCCTTATCTCTATGTCGGCTCAACAAGTCCATTAGACACGTCCCTTGACCCCCATCGAATTGTATAAATAGATGAAAGAAGGTTTCCAACGAAGGTAATGAGGGCAAGTTTGGGATTGGTTTAGTCTCCTTCATGGTCTGCGTTCCACAGGCAGGAGGCCGAAATCAGTTTGGGATTGTCTATACAATATTATGGGCTCACGTATCTTCATTACAAGACCGAGATTGAATAGAAAGTGAGGCGCACTTATCAAAGGCTATTGGATGATGTTTTTGGCACACATATGTATGGGTTTCCTTCTCAATTGTTATTCGCACTCTTAACAAAAGGTATAGAAGACCACAGAACTTATGTCTCTTGACAAAAAAGGTAGAAAGTTTGGTTGTTGTCTCATCTAGGCCGCAAGCCTAGTCTCCTTGGATTAGATTGACTGAAAGGCCTACACTATCTCAGATCTACTGATTGGATGTGAACAAAGACTCTAGAAGAAAGACCGCAACATTGAAAGGAAGTTTGGAGGTATTATAGTCATGAAGCTATGCTTTGTCTACCATTGTCCACTGAACAGGGCAAATTGTGACTGCCATAATGCATATTTGATTGGGGTGTTTATTTGGCTTTTGAACAATGGTCCTAGTCATCACATTGGCAAGTCAATGTTGACACTGATTTCACTCTGTCATCCTTTGCTAAACGATTGATAATAATAAAAAGAAGAATTGATCAAGGGTTTTCCCCATCTTTGGGTTTTTCACTGGCTTGAGCCATATCTTTGTGTTCTCTTGTTTTGGTTTGTCTTATGCACTTACATTTGATGTTCTTTCATTAGTTACTATCATATGATGATGGTTAAAGTGATTGCTTATGGTTTAATGGAATTGATAATGGGCTTATGAAGTAACTAACCTAGGCAAAGAACATGTTAACTAAAACTAACAGAAACCCTAGACGTCTAGGGTTTTCAAACTATTTTTGCAAGTTGCTTATTTTCAAATCGGAGAAGAAACCCATTTTCTGAAGGCCTTAGCCCTTACCCAACTTAAAAGGATAGTGTTTGAGGCCTATTTTGCAAGCATTAAGAAGGCCATAAGCCCTACAAGGGCTAGATCTCATTGCAAAGAAGGGTTTCTTCAAGGGATTGGCATTTTATCTCTAACAATTTGTTTTGCAGCAATTTTGGGGTTAACATTGTGTTTTCCGGCGGTCATCCTCATTGGAAGTCTTCCTAGCCATCTATAAGGCCCAAAGGCCTCTTGGTTTTGCTATATGAACCCTAGCTTCTCACTGTTTTGCCACTACTGTAAAAAAAATATTAACAGTGATATATAAGCCCTAAAATCACATTTAGTTTGGTCAAAATAACTCAAATTTGAAAATTTTGAATTTTCCTAAATTTTTGGCCATTTGGGCATTAGTTATCTAGCCTAGATCTGATTTTTTTCTTGCTGGAATTTTACTGCATAACTGAATATATCAGATCTGAACTTTTTTCTGAATAATTCACCTAAAAGGCTCAAATTTTCAAATTTGGCAATTTTTTCAAAGTTCTGGGCATTTTTTGGGCATTTGTTGTTACATCATTAACTTGCTGATCTGATGATTTGTTTACTGCTGTAATAAGTTACTTCAGATCTGATATATCATTGAATACTCCATTTTAAAGCGGGCTAAATCCAAAAATTTACATCAGCTAATCATTCGGAAAAAAATTTGTTTCATATATTTGGTAAATTCCATGATTTAAAGTGATTTTCTTGTTGTTGTCATATGTCTAATAAATGCTGGAATTTTCTGAAATATTACTGTTGATTTGGATATTTGAGATCTAACACTTGCTTGTCTTGCTCCAAGTTAGAAGGATTTCCGAATTTTACACTTAAAGCACTCATACATTTAAGCTTTAAATTTCTGATCTTGTGGTTGGTTAAGTTGCTTTGACACTTGGAATCTAATTGGCATTTGATAAGAACATATTGAGTAAATTTTATTCGCATCATGTAATCATTGGCTAATTGACAAATTGGATAATTTATTCTAAGTATCTTGTCGATTGATTCATGTTGATTTGAGGTAGCATCGGATGTGCTCTAGCCATGAAAATTGGTGGAGAGGCTAAAGCACATGAGATCTCCAAGACCCAGAAATGGTTTGGACAGACTGTACCCGATTTGAGAGATATTAAAATAATTAATATTTTTAATGGAGTTCCTACGTCTAAACTTAGAAAGAATAAAATATTAATGAATATTAATATAAAACTGGGTTAGAAGGTTCCAAAAGTCATGGATCAAGCCAAATCTAATCTTAGCCATTGATTAGAGATTTAATCTTGATCGTTGAAGGACCTATAGGAAAAGTATAAGAGGAGGCTTGAGGGTCAGTTGGAGAACACACCAGAGTGATCAGTCTTTCATTTTGCTAGAGCAAGGTTGCTAATCAAAGTTGAATCAGTGATCAATAGCGAGAGGCAGTGAGTACAAGGCAGAGAGGCAAAGACAATACTGAGAGACCAGTGCAGAAGCAGAGAGAGCGAGAGCAGCAGCTAGTCCAAGCTACGCAGAGCCTAACAAAGACATCACATATGCCAAAGGGACTGCGTCATCCACATAGAGGCTGCTGGAGTGATGCAGAGGGTCCCAGAGGTTGCGCAGTGCCTCAGAGGGCTGACGCATAAGGTCTTGGGGCTGACGCATAGGGTCCTGGGACTGACGCAGAGGCCAAAATGGCTAGCGCTAAGCTTCAGTTGTGTCGGAGAGGGGACAGGTTTTCTGAATACCTGTTTCTGAATATAGAGGTATTGTTGCCATGTATTTTTCTCTGTCAGGTGAGATGGTTAGGCACCCAGTTATACTCCGAAAGACTGCATAATAATATAACCCTCAGAATAGTGGCACCAGTTTTCCCACTTTGGGTTTTTCTAAGGACATTTGTCCAAAAATAACGGTGTCACTTGTGTGGTTGTTTTCTTTCAGTTGATGATCTGTAGATGTTGAGACTGTATTGTGTTTATTTCGGTATTTAAATGTTTTAAATAACTTGCTCAGAATTTACAAGTAGATGAAATAAATCAGCATAACACAAATTAATTTTCTAACGGATAGACTTAGAAAATTCAACATGGTATCAGAGCGTGGTTGCAGATCACAGGAAAACTGAAGGCATCAATTGAGCATAGCATTTGCAACAAAATCAATTGTCCCGAGTGACAGTAGTTGATCCTTGCAGAAGCAACAGAGGAAGGGTTGATGCAGAGGGACTGCGTCATCAGTCTGGGCTAGAGAGAGGCCAACGCAGAGGCTGAGGAGGCCAAAGAGAGGCCCACGCAGAGCCATGCAAAGGCCAGGAGGGCTGACGCAGTTGGCTAAGGGAGCTGTTTTGCCGTTGCTGGATTGTGCAGAGCCAAGAGGCTCAATCTGTCAGTTGCTAGGGTGAAGGAAGCTATGGGCAGTTTGCGCGAGCGAAGCTAGTGGGGTATTGTGGTTAGAATAGTACCTAACAGGGCAAGACCAAGGTAGAGGAAGTTGTTGCCGAAGCAAATTTCTAGACAAGGAATCTGGATTAGTGTTGCAGTTGCACAGACGATCAGAGAGGAGCAACTTGACAATTGGCAGAAGGATTTCCCGGAGGGAAATTAGGACCCAGAGGGAGTCCAGAAGAGAACTGCCAGAAGGGAAGTAGAGAGACTCAGCAAGAGTCGAACAAAGAACTTCCAAAGGGGAAGTAGAGACACTCAGCAGGAGTCGAACCGAGAACTTTCAGGTAGAGAGACTCAGTAGGAGTCAAACCGAGAACTTCCAGGCAGGAAGTAGAGAGACTTGGAGGCGTCGACAGAAGAGCAACGAAATGGCCGTGAATGGGTTGAGAGATCAGGACAGGCTGGACGGAGCGTCCAACTTTGTGGTCTGGAATTCCAGGATCTTGGCCATTCTAGACAGACATTGTATTAAGAGCTTCGCCTTGAGAGTGATGGCTATCCCAGTTGACCAAGTAGCTAATGAAAGGTACGAGGAGGCAATGGTGAAGGCAAAGTGCATCATCCTCTATGGGGTCAAGCATCATGTGGTACCACATATTACCAAGAAGGAAACGACAAAGGAGATGTGGGACACTTTGAAGACATTGTACCAGCATACTTCCATGCAGAGGAAGATGCTCCTGGAGAATTAGCGAAGGTCATACAGATGCAGAAGGGAGAGCAGAGAGATGTCTTACTTGGTTGGTTGTAGGAGATCCATGACTAGCTAACTTCCATAGGGGCCACATCGGTTCAGGATATGATGGTGAGGACCGCACTTCACGTAGTCTCCGAGGATTGGGAGACATTTGTCCAGAGCATACTGGGGAGGACGAGTCTTCCGGATTGGGAAGAACTGTGGGCAGCTCTTCGTCAAGAAAAGATCAAACAACTAACCAAGTCGAGAAGTAGCAGCAAAGGGGTCAGGATCAAGAAGGAAGAGGAAGAGGATGCGGCTCTAGCATCTGCGGGAAAGCAGGAGAAGAGGAAGAACAAAGACCTCTCCAAGGTCAAGTGCTTCCATTGTGGGGAACTGGGTCACTATGCGAACCAGTGTCCGAGGAAGAAGAGCAAGGGAGAGGCCTCTGACTCGAAGGTAGCGCCAAGGAGTGCGGAGAAAGAAGTAGAGGAGGATGACAATCATGCCATGAGTGCTCATGTGCCACTTGAGAAGAAGTGGGGAGACATTGAGTTGTAGTCAGGAAGACTACAGGGAATGAGGGGAAGGATCCTTGAGGTACCCAATCTCTTGGATTATACCTTGCTATGGGAGCCCTGAAGAGGAGAAGCAGGACTGGTGGATGTAGGTAGAGGCAGATGCAGATGAAGCAGCAAAGAGTGCTACAATGCAGGAGTCCTTGGGCAGCGCAACGCTAGCAAGCTGCAACAATGTGAGAGGCACGAGAGTGTTGCACCAGTGTAGGATGGCACAGAGAGGCGTGCAACGGTGCGAGATGTTGGGAGTTGTTGCAGCAGCGCAGAGACCAGTAGAGGGAGCACGAGATAGCGGCAAAGAGAGCTTCAGCATCGGGAGTGTTTCTAGCCTGATAGGGATGTTAGTAGTTGAGTGGATCAATTACTTACTTCTCAATAACTAAGTTGCAGTGCAGTAGCACGATGCAGCATGATGAGAGGGGATGCAACGCAGATGCAGTGTTGGGAGGATGGACCAGCAGTAGCATGGATGCAGAGAGAACTACCATATGGATGCAGCAGTGGTAGTGGCAGGGCCATGGGCATTAGTACAGGATGCAGCAGTGCAAAGGATGTTGGGGGGGAGGCCTACCATTAGCACAGGTACCGGTGCCAGATAATCAGAGTGATGCTCAGTGATGAGTATTACTAGAGCACAGTCCTCGCTAAAAGGGAGTGTTGATTTGGGGTAGCATCGGATGTGCTCTAGCCATGAAAATTGGTGGAGAGGCTGAAGCACATGAGATCCCCAATACCCAAAAATGGTTTGGACAAATTGTACCCGGTTTGGGAGATATTAAAATAATTAATATTTTTAATGGAGTTCCTAAGTCTAAACTTAGGGAAATTAAAATATTAATGAGTATTAATATAAAACTGGGTTAGAAGGTTCCAAAAGTCATGGATCAAGGCAAATCTAATCTTAGTTGTTGATTAGAGATTTAATCTCGGTCATTGAAGGACCATCAAGAAAAGTATAAGAGGAGGCTTGAGGGTCAATTGGAGAACACACCAAAGTGATCAGTCATTCATTTTGCTAGAGCGAGGTTGCTAAGCAAAGTTGAATCAGTGATCAGCAGCGAGGGGCAATGAGTACAAAGCAGAGAGGCAGAGACAATATTGAGAGACCAGCGCAGAAGCAAAGAGAGCAAGAGCAGCAACTAGTCCAGGCTACGCAGAGCCCAGCAAACACAACACAAAGGCCAGAGGGACTGCGTCATCCACACAGAGGCTGCTGGAGTGACGCAGAGAGTCCTAGAGGCTGCGCAGTGCCTCATAGGGCTGGCACAGAGGGTCCTGGGGCTGACACAGGTCAACAGAAGGCTGACGCAAAGGCCAGAAGGGCCAGCGCTAAGATTCAGTTGTACCGAAGAGGGTTTCGTGGGACAGGTTTTCTAAATACCTGTTTCTGAATATAAAGGTATTGTTGTCGAGTGAGCCGGTTAGGCACCCAGTTGCACTCAGAAAGACTGCATAATAATATAACCCTCAGAATCGCTGCAATGCTTTTCCTGCATTGGGTTTTTCCAGGGACATTTGTCCAAAAATAATGGTGTCACTTGTGTGCTTGTTTTCTTTTAGTTGATGATCTGTAAATGTCGAGACTGTATTGTGTTTATTTCGGTATTTAAATGTTTTAGATAACTTGTTCAGAATTTACTAGTAGAAGAAATAAACCAGCAAAATACAAATTAATTTTCTAATGGATAGACTTAGAAAATTCAACAATTCATTAGCACTTGTATCCTTAAGCACTTGCCTTGTATTAAGATTGTCCTCTAATTGGTGTTAAGTATTGTTGTCATAAGGAGTAATCAAAATTTGAGTACTTAAACACTTCAACAATCTTAACATAAGTCACCTGACAAGGGGACACAAAGGACACGAGGATTCGAGTGTCGGACACAGATGCGTTGGCCCACCGGAACAGAACACGTTATATATTGTTTTATTAAAAAAAAACATATATACATATATATATACTAAATTAGATATTTCTTACACAAATTCTCATTCGTGATACAAATTCATTGATTCGAACATAGATCTTCATCTAGATGTATATTTTACAAATTACAAAGTAACATTATGCATACAAATACAATTGTGACATAATACATATTCAGCAATGATTCAATAGGAGTAAGAAAAGATATTGTAGTTTTCTCATTAAGTCATCATAATCAAAATGTGTTACATAGGTAGTAGCAATTCCAATGGCAAATAGAAATAGCAAATACAAAACACCTACAAGCCTTAAGGCAGTAGTAGGTAGCTCATGAGTCATCAATCCTCATCATCAAAATCAACATTATAGTATTCATTATCATGGTCATCACTTCTCTCCTCTGCTGCATCCTCCTCTTCTATATCCAATGTCATCTCTACATCCCTTGGTGTGGAAGATGACCCCTCTATAGTATCACCATCATCAAAAGTGACATACTCTAGCACTAGCTCATTAAGATCCAAGTCGGCCAATGCCAACATAACAATGGTGTCCAATGTCAAACCCATATCATCAGGAAAGACATCCCACATATTTGTATTTCCCTTCAACCACTCATCCCTCTTCCTTTAAATAAGATGAAGGTTGTTGTGCACATACACCATTGTCTCTGCCTTGGACTGCTCAAGCCTTCTCTTCTTGACACTATACAAATTCTCATATGTGCTCCAATTCCTCTCGCAACGAGAGGATGAAGTAACCTGAGAGAGGAGCCTCATGGCTAACTGTTGTAAAGGAGGGCTTGCTACCCCATGAGTTGCCCACCAAGAATAGGGCTTCTTAGTCCCCATGTCTCTAAAAATATCATATCCTGCAAATCAACCAGTGGCAGTGGAAAACTCTGTAACGGCATCCTCCACCTCATCAACGGATGCTCTATCCTAAAAAGTCTGCCTCAATGCATCTTTTCTCACCTGTGAAATTTCACATCCATGTAAGGAGGGAATCTGCGGGAAGGTCCACCATTCAGCCACTCATGGTTGTAGTATTTTGGATTCAATGAGTGAGCCAAACAATGTAAAGGTGTGTAATTATTGTCCCATTTGCTGACAAGAATATACTCTATGGTGGTGAAGAAGGCCTCTGATGATATCTCATACTCAGGACACTCACTATGTAAAATAATGCTACTCAGACTCAATCATGGAATCCCATCCCTCATAAACCTCTCCTAAGATGGGTTGGTCTGTATCTGCAAATTAAAGCAAAGAAATGATAGGGTCCATGATCTGAATAAGTAGATCTACCCTCTCCCACCAAGCATCATCTAACACTGTGTCCTTCACTCTTTTTGAGGCTGTTTGATCTGTCTTTCTCCAAAAAAACCAAAACTTTGAAATAACCATGGCCCCAAGAGAGGTATTGACCTCCCTCAACCTCTTCAACATGATGAATGAAGAGGCAAACCGGGTATCTGCAATCTTCAACAATGATAGATTGGTGTACTCCTTGTAGATAGTGAGGGAATTTGTACGATTTTGTACAAAGTTGCAGATACGTCATTCATTGTCAATAATGCTTCCAATCCAAAGCACATCAAAAACAATAGATTTAAGAGCTAAATTCAAAGAATGGGCAATGCAAGATGTCCAAAGTACTTGTGGATATTTAGCTTCCACAATCATGCTAGCAACCTTGCAAACAGGTGCATTATTTGTAATGATTTGCACACAAGAATCAACAGATACATCTTCAATAAGTTTAATAAACAACTCACCCATATATTGTGCATCCTTGTATTGTCCAAGTGCATCCATTGAGTTCAAGAAAACTAGACCATTCAAAGAAGACACCATGAAGTTGATGAGTGGGTGTCATGTTGGATTTGTCCATCCATCATAAACAATGCTAACCCCATATGTTAGCCATGTTGATTTAATAGACTCAAGCATTTTGTCCACCTCTTTCTTTGCCTTCGTCAACAATGTGGTTCTAAGATTCTCTGACCCAGGAGGCACATACCCTGTTGGAGCCCCTTGAGTTAGAGCTCGACACATCTCAATAAATAAAGGTGAGCGTGCAACATTAAAGGATATGAAGTTCTGATAGAAGAAAAATGAAATGGTGAGATCAAGCTCTTCCCGTTTCTCTTTCTGAAAAATCTTGTCTACTGGACCAAGTGCTATTGCCTTTCATTTTGTTGTTTGTCCCCCACAAGAACTCTCAAATGGAAATTTGTTGTCGTTTTTCTTCAAGAATGAAACGGGATCATCATTCTTAATTTTTTTAGATGTTGCAACCACCTTTTCCATACCAACATTGGCCTCTTTTTCCATTTCTTTCCTCTTAGCTAAAGACACTTGTGTACATGCCACAATTCCACAACTTGATAAAGCCAACAAATGGGCTTTTACAGGGTAATATGTGCTCATGAAATGATTGTTAGAATAGTTTCATTTCCAAGCAACATTGCCTCCTCCCTTCATCTTGCTTCTTGGCCCTTGCTCTCTTGTGACATATTTCCACAAGGGATATTTGTTACCTTGAGGCTGTTGTCTTCCCTCAACATTTGAAGTTGTTGTTGTAGATCCACTTCCAATAGAGGGAACACTTGCAGGCCCTGATGAAATTGGAACAGGTGGGGCATCTCCAATGGGGACATTCTTTCTCTTCCTTTGCCCCTTCCCTGCTGCCCTTGATTGAGCCATGAATGTTGTAAAAAAATAAAGAAAAAAGGCACAAATTTGTAAAAAATTGCACATGCAAACCACTGTAATAAAAATGCAAAAAAAATAGAGACAAAATGCACTTACCTGTTGCTTGAATCACCTCCAAAATGATCCCACACCCTTTTCTCTTCGCTCTCACACACCCACAACAAGAGAAAATGAGAAATGTGATGTTAAAAGGGCCCAAATCCGCCTTTTATGGCCGCACGGCTAAGTTGCACGAAACAGGGAAACGGATATGAGTTTTCAAAACGGGCACGGGTACGAAACGTGCCCACCCAAATTTTGGAAACAGGGAAATGTGATATATATATATATATATATATATATAAATTTAGGACATTTAAGAAACGTTATATGCAATCAAAAAGCATAGATGATACATTATAATTTATTACATTTAAATATTTAACATTATGATTAAATTTACATCACATTTACTCATGAATGATCACATAATGAAAATAGCAATATCAGAATATCCAAAATCAACATTTATTATATATCCAAATCTCAAAATCAGCCGTTATTATATATATGAGGATGCATGTACAATAAAGACTATGAGGTTGCATGTACAATAAAGACTATGAGGCTGCAAGAACTATAAAGACAAAAGGCCACTGCTCTCTTCCTCTTTTCTCCTTTGTTAAAATCGTCCGTCTCCAAGAGAAACGACTCGCTCAATTATGTGTTGGATTTGTCCATACATCATAAACAATTCTAACCCCATATGTTAGCCATGCTGATTTAATAGACTCCAGCATTTTTTCCACCTCTTTCTTTGCCTTTGTTAACAATGTCGTTCTAAGCTTCTTTCACCCAGGAGACACATACCCTAATGGAGCCCCTTGAGTTAGAGCTCGACACATCTCACTCATCATATTTGCACGAGCATTCTAGGATCTAGCTTGCACTAAAAACTTACCTCCTAGCATAAGATAGATTGATAGACTCCTAGAGAAACCCTTTTTTGATTAGCTTAAGTGATTCATCCCTTCTTAGTTTCTAACACAATCACCTTGTAGTCATCAAAGCCACAGTCTCTGCAGCGTTGAAGGCACTAGGTGGTTGGAACACAGGGGAGGTATCCTTAATCATGCCTTTGCCTACTTCTCGTTGACTTCCAACCCACAACCTACTCTGAAGATTGTTTCTCAAAAGAGTTAAGACAAAGGTCAACTTAGAATAGGCATTTAATCTAAAATTTACCAACATTTTTGCATCACACCTAGCTCTTAGGATTTGCATCCCATATAGGTTAGTCTATCATATCAAGCAGCAGGTGTCCATCCGTTGGCATTAATTTACATTAAGCAAGAATTATGACTCCATAAGGCACTGGTCTCATGCTTAAAATCTAATCTAATCATTAATCTTCCTAAATTTAACACAAGTAGTTAGGCCACTTATCCATGTCTCCAAAACAAGTTTGGTTCCCAACTTGTTTTCCTTCACCTCATTTCCACAAGGACTACCCCCAATAGCCTATTGTTGGGAGACAGCTAAAACGGAGTGGGAAGGGATCAGAGTGACATCTTCCACCCGAAGTGGTTGTCGCAGTGCCTGTGCAATCTGAGCAACAACAGATTCTAATGATGAAATATGGCATGTGATCTCAGTTGGACCTCGTAAACCTCTTCAAAAACCTCTAGGCCCACCAATAATGTAATCTAGCTCCTGTGACCTTGTTAGTGTAAGCTTTGGAAAGTCCTCCTAATTTCATCACAAGATAATGCAAAAATTGGCGATATTACATAATGTCTATAAACCCTTTGATACAGTGCCATTCAAGAATACCCTCACAAATTTCCTGACAAGTGTTAATTTTTGGCAGCTTAGTGACAAATTCCAACCATGGGACGAGATTCCTCTTTTTGAGAGGGCCAATTTTGACTATTGAAGCGCTCAATTTGGACAAGGGAAAGTGTACTTTTGAAGAAAAGCCCACATGTGCACATATCGACAAGTCGGCCCTAACAAGAAAATGGACACCCTTAGAAGCCTACAAATACAAGTGACCTCAAGCTCATTTGGACAATCACTAACCATTTTCTTTTTCTCTTCTTCATTGTTTGGTTCGCACAAGTCTAAGGTTGGATCTAGAAATTTGGTTCGTACAGGTCTGAGCTTACAGGGTCTGAAGCTCACACATGTTCTAGGGTTTTGGGCTATAAATGCACGCTTGACACAGAGAATTTTTTGCTACAATGCAGGCTTGACACAGGCAATTTTCAGCTACAACCGCACGCTAGCAGGCTCGTCCGTGCGGTTGGAAGGTCTCAACCGCACACATACCTCTTCCTCCATGCGGTTGAGCCCTAGGGTTGGATTTTCACATTTGACCGTAGTTCACTAAAGGCAGGACAAGTTAACTCTGATCTGGAATGATGTTGGGAACATATTCTCGAATCTTGTGGAGTTAATTTTTTCAGATGATTTTGTATTGGGCTCATTGTACTTTATGTTGAACATTTTATGACAATCTAATAAGAAGAAGAATTTCAAAGGGTTCTCCCGTAGTGGGTTTTTCCCTAGTCTTTGACCAATTCTTGTGTCTCTTGTTGATGTTAGTTTTTTGTAACATTGGATGCGTTCTAGACATGAAATTTTGTGGAGGCTAGAATATATGACATTTCCAAAACCCAGAAATCATTTCTGGAACTTCCACCTAGAAGTGTCTCAATTAGATTATTAGCCATTTTTTAAATATTTCCCAAGTCTAAAGTTAGGGAATATGGTTAATTAACCAGTATTAATTGAGATAAGGTGAGAAACATATATAAACTCGTACGGATCAATCCAGAAATCGTTTGAGCCATTGATTAAGATTTAATCTTAGTCGTTGGAGTCCCAACTCGAAGATATAAGAAGGGACCGATGTGGTGATGGAGAATACACCAATGTAGATACTCAGTTGCCCAAGCAGTTTGATTTTCTTAGTGGTAGAGATTCAGCAGAGAAAATAAAGCCAAAGGGTGAGTAGAAGGTGGTAGAGAAGGTTAGTGTAGGAATTTACAGGGTAAGTTCCTCAGACAGAACACCAAAAGGATACCGCTCACAAACAGATCACAGATCAATACACCAGTATTTTGACGTGGTTAAAACCCTCAGAGAGGGAAACAGTCCACGGCCTGCGCAAACGTGGCTACTACAGGCAATTTATTAATAAAAGAATGAAAATTTACATAAGCTTCTCTCATGCACGGTGAACCTACAAATGACCCTCCATGCGCTTTAAATAGAATTCATGGACCAATCAGGTGTCAAGCCACGGATCAA
>APFE030864986.1:36809-56858 GCA_000404065.3 Pinus taeda | reverse complement strand
AAACTTGACCCTACAGTCTTCACTAACTTCCTCGCATTCAAAATACTTGTCCATCTCGCTAATCCAATCTAACACAACATCAATAGACAAACTACCATCGTAAGTCGGGAGTTCTGGTTTTGGTCTGCTGTTTGACAATAAGACAGACTTCAGTAATCTCACTTCCGCTGATTCGCCTTCAGGCCCCTCTGCTGCCACTTCTACTTCTTCTTCACTCACATCACCCATTTCTGGATCTCTTCTCCTGCCTGCCTCTACTGCTTCCAACCGAGGAGTAAGAACTCTGAGTTCTTCTCGTAATGCCTCATCTGCCATTCTACGAGCACCTTGGCCTCGTCCTCGTCTACCTATATCCATTTTTCCCAAATCTCTTCAACTCAACCTGCTCTGATACCACTCTGATGGGACCTAGCCCACTTGGCATCACTTTGCACTTTTATGTATGACTGGGAAAGATTATGTGGCAAACAAATATCTTTGTCCGCGGGTTTTCGTGAAAGGTGGTAGCTGGTGTATTGAATGTGGGAATTAAACGACTGTACGCTGCCTCGAAACGCGCCTTAACCCTAACCTTTCACGAAATTCTCTCGATTGTTCTTTGGTGTTTTTTCTCTGAGGTGTTCTGCTATGGTCGAGGGTTTGTTGGTCTCTGCAATAGAACACTGTGTGCATTATGCTGTGGGTATGTTGGCTCCTGGCGCTGTCTGAGAACTTGAATCTGCCTCTGGTTAACCTGTTTGTTCGTTTAATGGCAACGATGTTTGATTGTGAAGGCTATTCGGCCTGGTTCCGTGGCTTGACTTCGGTAAGTGGTTTTGCTATTTCCCTGTTCCTTGCATGCGTGGGTTTCAGGTTATATTGCTCGCTTCTGGTTGTGGTTATTATGCTTGTTGTCTATATATATACTATGGTTCTAGCTCGGGTTCCTTCATAGCCGTCAATGGCAGTCACTGTATCTTGCTGTACTCCTTCTGGTTCTTTAGCGTCTTTGGTTCGAATTCTGTCTGGGTATTATTTGCTTGTGGTTATTCGCTTTCTCACAGTGTGGCACTGTCTTGGTTTGAAAACACAGGGCCTCTCTGGCACGCGTATCCTGTTTAGAAAAGGTAATGAATCTCGTCCATGCTTCAATATGAATTTTTCTCTGGTTCTGGAACTAACCCAACTCGCTCCTTTGGTCGACAGTCTCTCGGTCTCATTCAGGTTGTCATGCTATGGTGTTCGGCTGCGCTTTCTAGGTAAATCCCTTTGGAATTTTAGCTTGCTACAGGTATTTTTATTTCGCCTGAGTTTTCTTCGCTCTAATGCACATGCATTCGTGTCCTTGCAGGTCTCTGTTGGTGACCTAGGCGGCGTATCTTCTAACGCTTAGTTGTTCGGTCGTTCTCTTCCTGGGTATGCTTGAAACTTCAATATTTGTATGCAGTCTCGTTTTCTATGGAAGACTCACCTCCTGGTCTAGTTTCTTGGTCACTGTGTGCGCTTATCCGATTGTAATTGTATTTTGTTGCTTCTGTGTGAATTGTATAAGAATTTGGGACCACTGGTCGTTTTTTTTTGTTCAAACCCTAATTCTGGGTTTTTCTATTTTGCAAGTTTTTTCGACTATCAGTCGTTCTCGGCTCTGTTTATGTTTTTATAGACTCTGTCCTCCGTAACGTTGTTTGGCTCTACCAATAGTGCTGTAAATTCGGTTCTTTGATAATTGAAATGAGACTTTGAATATAAAAGAGAATGTATAGTTTTTGGTTACCTCTGCGTATTCGGATTATGGATTGTTGACTGTCCTTTTATGTATTCGAACGCTGGAAAAATTTGTGAACGTTACTATGTGAATTCGCTGTCTTCGTTGTCTGAATATTATGAACTGGAACTCTTGCTCAACCGCGTGCGAGAATGAATTGATGACTGGTAGTTTAGTAACTGTGAATGCACTGTGATTCCGTCTAATTGCTTAGTATTTGACTGCGACTCATGTTTGCACAGTTGCCATAACAAATTAATGAATATTATTGGTACAGTAATTTAACAGATAGTAAAAACGTAAATGTATTTAGGCAATCACTTGTACAGATGGTATATATGGGCAATGGCTTTCCGTTTTGAATGCTCTATCTGTTTCTATTTCTTTTTCTTCTTAATTAACTCAACTCTCCTCTCTTGAAATTGAACCCCACTCTGTTACATTTGTTTTGTCTTTATAGTTCTCTGTTTTCAGTTGGTGTTTACAGTTAATTCAACTGATACAGAATATGGTTACAAAATTCCTACTTTTGTCAATAACTACATTCATTTGGTATTCCAAGACTTGTAGGAACAGTTGGTTGTTATTTCCCTAATTACATGGACTACTCCCTAATTAACAATTGAGCCACAGTAATCCTAACTGAAAATAAAAAGAGATTTCTAATTTTACTGACTTTGTAAAATAAAATAAAAGAAAAATTATTCCCATAATAATTTGACAGTTCAATCGATCACTAGCTTTTGAACCTGGTTGGAATTCTTTCTGCCCAATTACGGTGAGCTAGATGCTCCTGCATCATTATGGGAAGCTTCACAATTATGCAATGTTTTAACAAGGTTTCATTACTCTCCAAAACAAATATTTATAATTATGCAAAGTGTGGCAATTATGTTTATTTTGAATGAGGGTTTCATTACTCTAAAAATAATATTCTTACATTTATGCAAAGTTTTCCAAACTTTGACAAAATACATTTAAGTTTGAATAAAGCTTTTTACTCTAAATAACATTACATAAATTTTACAAAGTTTAAATAAAACAATTTTTTCCATTTGTTAATGTTAGTTAACCAAAGTAATTATGTAATACTTATTTCTCACTGCCTCACCATTTTTCAATACTTATCACTACATAGCACATGTACCTTACCTTTAGGTAACATATATTCCTCATAATTGTTCAATATTTATCCTTGTATAACACATATTGAAACTGTCTGATTATTGTTTTCAATATTTTCCCTACATAACACATTATGCTATCCCTGCATAACTTAATTTTGGATATGGGAATTTGGTGATGTAACAAGAATATAAAAATTACAAGGATTGAACCAATTAACTCCCTCATTTATGTTTAAGGCCATCCTTCCTTTTTTACATGACCAGAGTGCATCCATCTCAACCACTGCTACATGATCAAAGTACATCCATCTTGACCAATGTTGAACCACAACTCAACCACCAATAGAGAAGAGAATAGAATATATGGAAAACATTACTCCATGTATTAGTTATACTTAAACATTTCATACAAGCTACTAACTTCATGTGCATCATATCAAATTTAGGTGTCAAGTCAAATGTTAAAAGCTATGATTAGACTCCTTGTATCAATTATACTCAAACATTTTATACAAGCTACTAACTTCATGTGAATCATATCAAATTCAAGTGTCAAGTCAAATTTTATAAGCTAACATTAGATTCCTTATATCAATTATACTTGAACATTCTATACAAGATACTAACTTCATGTACATCGTATCAAATTCTGGTGTCTAAGTCAAATGTCATAAACTAGTATTGAATTGTGTGTGTATATATATTATCTGACTTGGTGAATGTGAGGTGGTCTATTGAAGCTTGAAGATTATGAAGGAAGACATATGATCTTCATTGTAATTATATGCGTATTACTTTGTGTTTGGAGGTTTGCATGGTCTCCTTCCTATATGTCATCTTTAAATTGCACGCTTCTTATAAGTACATTCTCTCTTGAAACTGAGGGATATTATTTTTTTACATTATATACATATTCATCATTCAAAAAGTGATACCTTGGTGGCTTCACTCCTCCTTGGCTTGTTTTATTTCCCAATCTCCATCATCTCAACTTACATTAGAAAAATTTCATCTGTCAGATTTCACTGGCTCTATCTAACAATACAAAGCTTATTGTGTTGGACTTGTGTTATAATTCCTTGTTAAATGGGACTATACCTTTTTTTTCAAGAAAAAAAACCAACAATATTCTATTAATATAAAATTTGTTTACATATGCATAATTGCCAAGATATATCCCATATCTCATGTAGAATTAATCATAGAATACCAAAAACAAGATAGCAGGGTGCACAGACCCGCATAAGATCCCTGTATGGAACACCAAATATGGACCAACAATCCGGAAACCAATCATTACAATGTGGGCCAATAGACTCCATCATAAAACCTAAGAAAAAAGGGCCCAAGGCCCACAAACTAAAAAAAGCTGAAAAAATGCTATGACCAACTCAGATGCGCTTGGAGATGGTATGATAGGCCTCATCACACACACACACACACACACACACACACGTGAAAAATCATAAAACAATACAGTTGGATGATGTTTTGACCATGTTGGACATGCCTGTGGATGCTCCGATAGACCT
Source organism: Pinus taeda (assembly GCA_000404065.3). Lineage (NCBI taxonomy): Eukaryota > Viridiplantae > Streptophyta > Pinopsida > Pinales > Pinaceae > Pinus > Pinus taeda. The sequence goes on along the minus strand of APFE030864986.1, from coordinate 52,455 downwards.
TATCACACCCATACGTGCAAAAAAGTCCACCAAGGCAAACCACCCCCCCCCAAAAAAAAAAAAAAAAAAAAAAAAAAACGAACCCAAAAATGGGCAGCATGATAATGAAACTAAAAGCTTTGAGAATACCGATCGAAAACCCAAATCCAACACTAAGCCCTAGAAATAAACCCAAGAGGGTAGGCAACATTCGAAGAACAAAACTTAGAAGAATTCGTTGATAGAAGCCACATAACCAAACTTAAGGATAGACTTCTTGAAAAATAAAACAAGCCGCAGGCACAGGCAAAAGCTGACAAAGAATGCCAAAGACCATAACCATGACTAGGGTGATGCCAAACTAATTTCCAAGCGACGTGGATGGGCCGTGAATCCCAACCGACTGCCACCAATGACTTTAGAACCTGATGAACAATGGTCAACCAGGGAGAGACAACAACAATGAAGAAAATGCTAACATTCAGAAACCCAAGAACCACGACAAAAGCCTGAAAACACCACACCAACACTACGTAAAGAGAGAACCTATATAGAAACACATTTCCCACCAAGGAAACAGGAGAAAACCCATCAAAAATCATGGAGAAGGAAAAATATTGGGGAGCAAGGGCAACTAGGGTTCCAGTCGCCTTACTGCCCATTAGGGCACATCAACAACTAATATGATATTTGACTATAGAGTTGGGTTTCTGGTCTAGATTAGAATATCTACGTTTAGAATTTGATGACCTCACTAGTACTATTCTCATATCGATTCCCTCCAACTGCATTCAACTATAGTTACCAAATTTAGTTTTACTGCCGAAAAAAATTAAAAAAATTCAATGGTTCAATTTAGTTTGTGTTAATATATTGATTCGAAGTTTGGTATGGTGCACAGGGTAATAGGTTCACAAATTAATATAGGAAGACCAGGGCATATTTCTAGTGAGAATTATAAATTCTACCATCCCATTTACTCTTCAGAAACCCCTTCTCGATTTAGGAAATGACATATGGTTATGGTCAAAAAATGCTAATGTTGGTTGTTTTTTTATGCAATAATATTTTGTACAAGAAATTTCTGAACATGTTTTTTAATGAAATCTGTAGAAGTCTATGACTTATGATGTGCACAAATATTATGTGTTTGTAGAGAGAAGTAGGAACATATGTGTTATATGCAATTTATAAATTTATAATTTGCAAATTTATCAAATTTAATTAGAAATATTCTAGCAAGGAGAATTTTTTCATGAATTATCTTAGTGAATGAAAAAATTCCATCACTTTTTTTCAATGCAGACTTTGCTGAATGGGATTTTGATTAAGCATAAAATTATAAGGGTTAACCTTTTGTATTATACAAAATAACATATGTTGTTACTATATGTTGTAATTTACATTTTGATTTCGTTTGGTTAATGAGTAATTAGCAATTGAGAATACAATTGAATATTTTGAAAGAATGTTTGCACACACTTAATTTATGACTTCATTCCAAACCTAAAATCCTTGATAATGTGGAATTTATATGGTTCATTTTAATGTGGAATTTGCATGGAAATTGATTTTATATTGAGTATCATATAATTTATGGTGTATTTGGGTGTATGGATGAATACAAAAATACTTAAAACTTGTTATTCTACTTGCTATTCTAAATGTAAAACTACAAGATTCAGTGTAATAGGTAATTTTATTTGTAATATTAATGATTGAAAACAATTTAAAAAGCTTTTATAAGGTTTTCAATGTTATAATTGTCCAATTCAATGATTTAAAATATTGGAAAATAATATATTTGAATATTTGTAAGAGGTATACTTCCGAATTTTTCTTATATTGAATTTCAAATAACCAATTTTTTTTTTTATTTTTTTTTTGAATCAAATTCGAATTTGAATTCAAACTCGAACTTCTACTCAAACTAGAACTTGCTAACTATGCACTCAAACTAAGGGTATTGATGATTGGAAACAACCACATGCTTGCTAAAATTCCTATAGAATTGGGAAAATTACACTACTTTAAGATGCTCTACATAGATGTATCAATTTTCAAGGTTTGATGCCTAGTACACTTGGGAATGTCACTATACATAGACTCCTTGCCATTTAAAGTAGCTTCGTGATGGGAAAAATCCTAAAATATCTTAAACAACTCTCTAATGTAAATTATTTCTTGATAAATGCCAATTTCTTCAAGGGTCCCCTTCTGCCCTAGCTCAAAATCTTACAAACATCCAATACCTAAACGTTAGGCATAATTTACTAATAGGAAGTATACCTAGATGTTATAACAACTTAAAATCAATCACTAGATTCCTAGAAATTTATCACAACTTAAATGGTGGTATACTTGTGGAACTCAAACCTAACCCAACTTTGGCTGTCTAGAAATCATCTCAGTGGGTGTACACCAGAAGAAATTGGCCATAGTTTGAAGTAGCTTGCCAGTCTCTCAATCAATAAGAATGACTTGTGCAATACAATATCAGAGAATTATTCCATTAACATATTTGATATACTAGTAGATATAGAATACTACATGATGGTTATGATATGCTATCCCAACAACAAGTGGTAACTATGACCAAATCCCCTAATTTACAAAATATAATTTTATAATTTATTTTTTTAACTATTATTTTAATCTTTCTATTGTTACTCTGAACCATAACTATTTATCTGGATATCCTTTCAATTTCTAAATGTATTATAATAATAAACTCTTTGATTATTTGACTTCCATATCTTATAATTTTATATTTTTCTGAATTTCATCTTTAACATTGATTTTCCTTCCTTTAATATCACACACCCTATTTCTTTGAGATTCTATACCTTTATTTTGCTCTGAAACTGCACACATTTTTGTTTGGACATTTTCATACCCTTCCATTGTCTTAGCATTAGATAACATTCTTAGATATTTTCAACACTTAAACAAGGATCTTGGAAGATGAATGATTATATACTAGGCATCATTTGGAGAGACTAGTAATGGTATTATGACAATGTTATTTTTGTGATAAGAAATATGAAGCTTTCACAAATCGTGTACAAGTATGCACCTTTGTTTGGGACAAATAGAGTAGCTAAGGTGATGAGTTTAGGTGGATAACTAGGATGAGAAGTTTTTAATATTGTAAGCTTCTAATCGGTTAAGATATTTTGAGTGGATAATAATTTATCAAGGCTTTCCCACCTAAGTTTCAATGGACCAAATTCAAAATCACATATAGAATGTACCCATTATGTAGGAGGAGAGACAATGAAACATACTTTAAGTAATATTGGAAGAGTATTTATGAAAAATTTAGCCAATCCTTGGAGGAATTTATCTATCATAGAGCCACCTTGGGCCATTAAGACATTGATGAAAATGTGGCATCATTTTAACTGCTAACCAATTCGATGCATTAACACATGTTGACATGCATATCAATACAATATGCAATATAAAATATGATTTTATGAGGGTACCTGTGAAGCTCACTACAACAATCATGGCAATTTTAAGGGAGGCAGAGAACCCTAGTATATTTTACAATATTTTTCTATATGGGAGCCTTTACAATGGTCAAGGGGGGCTCATATAACTATTGGCATATTCAGATGGAGGATTTGGGGTTGGCCTTCTAGTTTTAGGGGTATATACATGGTGTGCACATGGCTTGTCATCTTTTGGTGGTGGCTCTTATTTTCACCTAGTGGGTTTTCACTATTTTTCTTTACTATCTTCTCATTGATATTTTACTTGGGTGCAGCGATTTTACTTGGTTGTCAAGGGGATTTTACTTGGTTTGTTCTCAATTGGTGGGTTTCTCCTCCTATTACTTGGTGCTCATGGGGGTTTGGTGTTGGGTTTCTTTTGGTGCTAAGCTGGGAGTTTTCTTGTGGCATCATGGCCGACATCGAACAAGTGGACTATGACCAGGTTACTCTATTTCAAGGTTCCATCTTCTCAAGTCCAAGGGTTCTTTTGGACAATGGGGAAAGTAGTAGGAAACATGTTGGTAGCATCAAGAAGGGATTTTTGACGGATTGTGGTCTAGCATGGACAGAATATCATCTCCCTATCGAGGTTCCATTATTGTCTCTGGTATGTTTACCATTCACTTCATAGTCCATATCTCAGGTAAAGTTCACTATTGTGCCCTTTAGTTCAGGCAGTTTCGTCGGTGGTTTTTCAACTCCATTATAACCCTCTATGGTTATACAATTTTTGGTATTCTCTAGGTCCTTTCCATCTGTTTTTTTGGATTTTGGCACCCCACTTCCATCATATTGTGAGGGTTTCACTTTGCTATTTCCTTTTTCTACTAGAGAGGGCTTACCAGGGGCTTCAGAGGAATTTTCAAATTCATTGACTAACTTTGTGCATCCAAAAGAGGCTAGAGAATTTTTATTGTCAAGCCAAAACTCTCAGCCTAAAGGGGTTCTCGAAGAGCATGGGTCATGCCAGGTGGCTTGTGACGCCAATACAATTTATGTTTAGGGAACGACATCAAAATGGCCAAAGTTGCGGACCTTACAAAGAAATATTTGGTTAGGCATGTGCAGGGTCCCAAATTCAATAAGGAGACCATCATACTTGGCACGATCAAATTCTCTGTGTCAGTGTATCAAAATGTCCTAAGCTTTTTATGCTAGTTAAGGGTTGGATTCAATTCATCTTTAAATCCCATGAGGCAACTTTACAGGTCGCAAATACAATCTGGTATATTGATGTTACTCATATTATTTTTAAATTATAGGCTTCCACCTTTGATTCCAGTTGAGAGTGGTGTGATTTGGTCCCTATTTGTGTCTATTTGTCAATGTTGCCTACTCATATGTGGAATCCTCAAAGTTTTGCTAGCCTAGGGAACAATATTGGATGCTTCCTCAAAGCTGGTTATTCTTTCGAGGAGTTGAGAGATCTATCAATGGCTCATATCCTAGTTAGTTTGGACCTGCATAAGAAATTACATGAGGTAATTAATATTGGATTTAATGGGGATCATCTTCAAATTTTGGACTATGAAGGGATGCCCTTTCATTGCAGGAGGTGCCATAAATATGGTAATTTAGTTCAAATCTATAGACTTTTTCTTTGCCAGAGTGTGGGCCCGACCCTGGCATCCAAAAAGAAGTGTGTGGCAGAAAGGGTGGATCAGTTTGAGGATAATTTATTAGAGGAGGGGTTGGTGGGTGAAAAACATATGTCTTTAGGCTTAGTGGATCCTACTGACATGTATATCAATCCCGTGGTTGCAGTATCAACTGTATCAGAGGTGACCACTTCTTCTTTTGAATATTTATCGGTGACACCACCTCCTCCTATGGGTACATCTACTCCTCTCCCTGCTATATCTTTACTTGCTTCTACTTTATCTGAACTTGGCATGGATGTATTGGTCTCTTATTCTGGATGTAGTGTGAATGGGTCATTGAAGTAGGTCACAAACGTTTCCCCTGCCAAGATTATTTGTACTATCCCTCTTACTTCTCTGGGTTATTATTCCCCTAGGGCTTCAATTTATTTGAGCTTCTATGGGCTCCTTTATGACAGGGATTTCCTATACAACGTCAAGTCTAGAATCACAGTTTCCATGTTTGAGGGTCTATCGTGTGGGTTGGGGCACTTTCTTGTATCAATCACAAAATATAGGGGGAGGGGCAAGAAATCAAATATCTCTAATGCTAAAGACAAGGCTTGTGAGGAGGTGGTTGTGGGCTATAAAATTTCTATCGATGGGGCACTTAGAGAATTGTTTCCCCTCCAAGGAGTTCCCAAATGAAATTACTCTCTTTCAACTGTAGGAGTTTGGAAAGTGATCCTAAAAAAATTGCCTTATGTTGCTTGTTTCAAGTTGAACTTCCTGATATTATTTTCCTCCAAGAAACTCTTAGAGAAGTTGTAGATGTATCTTTATATATTGAATCCATTTTTCTATCCTAGTGTTTCATTGTGGATGATGTTCGTGGTAGATAAGGTGGCTTAGTTGTGGGATGGGACACTCGAAAGTTCCATATGGAAAAATTTTAGATTTTTACGCATGGTTTGGGTGTGGTGGGGTTTTTTATGGATCTAGATTCCAGTATCACTCTATAAACATTTATGGTACTCATGTGGATCAGGTGGCATTCTTGGATGACATATTCAACAAATTGTTCTTTACCTGGGATAACTTGATTATGGGGGGATACCTTAATTTTTATATTGGGGATTTGGATTCCTCATGTGCTCGTGCAAGGGCTGATCAATTGCCTAATTATTTCTCAAAAAATATTGCATCAAAGAACCTTCTTGACTTGGCCCTTAGACGTATCACATCAACATGGAAGAACATGATGGATGGGGATGAATTTGTTGCAAAGCATCTCAATATAATTTTGATTGTGGATCCCTTGATTCAAAATTTTTCTTTTTTGTGCCAGAGGATGGGTTTAGGGGGGGTATTTGATCACTTTCTAATATTTTTTGAAATTTGGGGTGCCTCTCAAAAAATGGCTTGTCCCTTAAAAATGAACTCTAGGTGGACCATTGTTCCAAGTTTTTCTAAACTATTCTACGAAAACTGGCATCCTTTCTCTGAGGGGTCTGGCCAGTTGGAAACAACACATTTTCTTCTAAATCTAAAAAATATTAAAACTTTGGCAAAGGACTAGATTGTGAAACTCAAGAAGGTGGAGGTTGAAGAGTTAATTAGGAATGAACAATAGATTGAGTATTACTTTTCCTTTCTATGAGAGGGTGATCCCTCTCTAGAGTCTTAGGATCATTTTATTCATCAATGCTCACATAGGAAGGCGCTTTTGGATGCAAAGGAGGCTACTTGGAGATAAAAGAGAAGGGCCATCTGGTTTGACTATTGGGATGAAAACATTAAATTCTTTCATTCTTAGATAAAGGGGAGAAAGATTGACACTATTTGGAGTATGGAGGGGCCTATAGGTATTCTTGTTACTTCTTTTGAGGTCTTATCTTCTCTGGGAAGGGAAAATTTTATTACTATTTACTCAGAACCTACTAGTACAAATATTTGTGAAGCCATTATGGTTGCATAATTATTTCCAAATTTTGCATGGGATGAAGATAAGAGGGATATGATGGTGGGGGTTTCAGAGGGAGAAATAAAGGAGGTTGTCATTAGTTTTCATAAAGATAAAATCCCTAGGCCGAATGGTGGGGAAGTGGAAATTTTTAGTGCCTTTTATGATCTTGTGGGCCCTACCCTTCTCAGGGTGGTGAACGAAGCCAGGGAGGGAGGGCACATCCATCCCGATTTCAACTCAAATTACATTTCTTTAATCCCAAAGGTTGACAACCCCACCTCATTTGAGGAATTTTTTCTTATTTCCTTAGAAACTATGTGTATAAAGTCAACTCGAAGGTTATCACAAGAAGGAGAAAGACTATACTCTCTAGATGTATATCTACTAACCAATTTGGATTTTTGGAGGGTCAAAAAATTCACGAAGCAATAGGTGTTCCACATGAATGCCTCCATAGTCTAAAAAATCTCAAGTCCAAAGGGGTGGTTATCAAACTAGATCTCTCGAAGGAAAATGACTAGGTCAATTGGCTTTTCTTGTACCTTCTTTTGACATAAGCGAGGTTTCAAATTCCATTCTTAAATTGGATCATGAATTGTGTGATGATTGTTTCCTTTGCAGTTCTTATCAATGGTTTGGCCTCTCCATTTTTCTTGGCCCAAAGGAGTCTTCAGAAAGGATGTCGTCTTTCGCCACTCTTGTTTCTCTTAATTGTAGAGGGTTTGAGTCGTATGATTGCAAAGGAAAAAGGGAGAGGTGCTTTCGTGGGTGTGACTGTTGCACAACAACTCACTATCACCCATTTACTATTCATCAACGATATTCTCATTTTCTCAAATGGGATAGTTCGTGACTTGGAAACTCTCTAGGAGATCCTTCATCTCTTATATAAGGCTATGGGTGTGGTCATGAATGATAGAAAATATTTGATCTCCATTATCAACTTAAATTCTCATGTCTCACAACATATCCGTGAAATGTTTCCATATGAGATATCGCCTCTTGATAAGGTACTTAAGTATTTAGGCTTCCATATCAAGAAAAAAATGTTATTTGAAAGAAGATTGGAGATGGTTGATTTCAAAATTGGAGAAACATTTGAAAATTTGGAGTTTTCATTGGCTTTCAAGGGTTTGTCATCTGGTTTTGGTCAAAACTGTGCTTGAACCTATTCTAGTCTATTGGATGTCCCTAGCTTGGATCCCCAAGGGGGTTCTAGAATAAGAGTGAAGACTATGTTTCAAATTTATGTGAGAAGGTTCTCAGGATCATTATCTTCTCCCATGGGTCAAATAGTCTCACATTAATGTGCCAAAAATCATGGGGGGATGGGGCTTAAAAAACGTTTTTCTTTTCTCACAGGCACTGAATGAAAAGTGTGGTTGGTGTCTTATAGCTTCACATAACCTATGGACTTAGGTTATCTCTCAAAAATATTTAGTCCCTTACAATCTAAAAGAGTGGGTTTACGTTAATCATTTTCCAAGGGCTAATATTTATATGGTATGAAGGGTCGTTTTAAACTCTTTTTCATGTGATTTCCTTAGGCTTGGTGTGGAAAATTGGAAATGGAGAAAAGGTTTGGTTGGGTATGGACCCATGGGTAGGTAGTGGTACCAACCATTTATTATCTCTAATGCTGATCGACTAGCTCAGATATTGGGGTATTACAAGACTTGCACACATAAACATTCCACAATGTACTTCCATGTGGCGACACAGATGGCTTTCAACTGCTCAATTATAATTAAGGGGATGTTTTCATAGGGAATAGGATTTATACTTAAATTATTTTTACTCTTTTCATATTCGGTTACAAATTATTGAGGACTCATTTCTGTGGTATAGTAATGTGCATGGAGTTTACACTCCAAAACATTGATATATTCACTTGAATATTATTTCTCAGATAGTGGAACCGCTATGGCGATGGCGAGTTCTGTGGTTTATAAAATGTCCATCCAAATAAAGAATATTTACCTAGTGCATTCTCAGGGATAAGGTTCCTACTTGGTGATGTAATGCAAAGGCGACATAAAATTGGGCTGGGTTGGTGTATGTTATGTACGAACAATGAGGAGTCGATCTTTCATCTCTTTGTTCAATGCCCTTTCAGTAGACTTGTGTGGTCATCTTGCCACAATGTCTTAGGATATGCATGTAGGTAGGAGGGAGTTTCCTTTGAAGATATTTGACGGGGTTGGTTAAATGATAGAGCCACTTTTTCTTTTTGGTCTTTACCCTTCATCATTTCATGGGGTATATGGGTTGCTTGAAATCAGACAATTTTCTAGGGCTCCCCTTCTTTCCCGGTCTGAATTTCTGTTGATTTCCTTTCCATTCTTGAACAATATCCTCATTCTTGGGCTATGGATAGGGGACAGTTGGTTCTTACAAAGTCACCTGATGTCATTTTTCCTTGTGTTTATTTCGACGGGGCTTCATAGGATGGTGGGGATTCTTGTGTTGGTGGATTTATCCTTCATCTCACAGAGTAGGTTTATTTCCATATAAGTATGGGTAATGGGAGGGGAAAAAATAAATAGGCCAAGTTATTGGCCTGTAGATCCTTGATAGCCTTCGCTTTGGAAAAATATTGTGATCATCTTTAGATTTTGGAGGATTCAAATTTAGTGTTGAATTGGGTTAACTCAACCCAATTGTGACATTCTATATCTCTTTCTCATATATTGCTAGATATTTTCCGACTAAAATATTCTTTTGTTTCCATGGTTGTTAATCATGTTTTCAGGGAACAAAACAAGGTTTCTGACATGATTTCTAGGGAAGGATTGCACATGGATAGTAGGCTTTTTCAAGTGACTGAGTTTGGCAGTCCTGCTCTATATTAGTTTTATCATCGTCGTTATATGGAGGAGCATATCCATGATGATCACGGCTAATTTCATTCATTCCTGTTTATTTTTGTACATATTTTTATATTTGTATGGACATCATGGTAGTTATATTTTATATTTACTTTTAGTCACAATATTATATATGTTGGTGCTCTATGCACAAAAATCCGAACATATATGCAAATTTTTTTATACAACTTATTTGTTGACCCATTGTTTTTTGTGAACATAATTGTAATCTTTAGGTAACAACATGACATTTTCTTGCCTCTTGTGGAATCAGGGAAGATTTCAGTGAATGCAAATCTGAGTGCATATGGAGAATGGATTTTTGATCAATCATACAAATGAAAATAAGGGCCTTTTTTTTTCTAGGAAAAAAGAAACCGAGACTATTATAAATAATGTTAATCCTAGAACAAAAAATTGTAGATCACGTTAATTTTTGTAGTTTTACTTGAAGAAATATCTTTATATTCCATACGAGAATATACATGTTTAAGTCCTTGAGGCACTCTAAAATAACAAGGTTTGAATCCATTACAAGGATACATTGATTATGTGTCGGACATTTCACATGTGAGAATTGAACTCAGGTGGGTAGGATAATGACATTTCTCACCACCACCCAAGCTACATCCAATTGATAAGGTCAAGTTAACTCATTATATATATGTCTCTTTCTATTACATATAATGCATCTAAGTAACATGACATTTCTCCATTTGTGTCAGACACGACACCACTATGACATGTGCCCAACACGAGTTTAGCTCGTGTCTTGCGTGTACTAAATGTGTAAAACTCATGTCACGCATGTGCTAGTTTATCATGATTTTGTGACCTGTGTCCCCTAAAAAAATCCACCTGCATGGTTTATAATTCACTTTTGGGCTGTTTTTTCACTCATTCATTCGTTTTTTTCAGAGTTGTGGGAGGATTTGGACTATGTGCAAGGGAGAAAAATGTGTTTTAGAGGAGATTTGAAGTGTAGGTAAGTGAATTTTTGTTCTAAACTTTTTAGTTTTTTCTACAACAATCCATTTTTTGTTCACAATAGTCTATTTTTCTTCATTTCATAACATTCATGACTCATAAGAGAATGTGGACTTTCATAGCTTTTCATACTATTAAAAACTTTCGGAAGAAAATTGTGTATGATTTTTAGCTTGTCCAACATTTCAGGTGGACACTCCACCCATCATCATCAAGTTTTATAGTTCTTGATGATGGGTGGAGTGTCCACCCAAAAAGTTGGACAAGCTAAACTGCATAGATAGTTTTCTTTTGAATATTTTTAACAATTCATGGCTTAATTAAGGGTAGCTATAAAAGGGAAAAATAAGGGGAGGATTTCCCCCACTAATTATGTCCGCCCTCTTTCAATTTCATTAAGGTTTGTAAGTGCTCCATTTGTTGGAAGCGAGGGTGCAACAACATCTTCAGATGTTGAGAGAAACATTCTTTTAGCAAGATAAGAAGCTCAAGCATAGAAATATCCCTTGTGGAAGTATGTTACAAGACACCAATGGTTAGGGAGAAAGTGGTGGAGGTGGATGGAGGAGAGAGCATTGGTGGTAATGATGTTTATTTTGATGTTGATGACATGGGGGACTATTGATAGTCATGAATCATGAGCTATGAGATTCTTCCATATTGATCTATGATTATAGTATTTACCCTATATTGTATTTTGCATTAGAATTCCCACCTAGAGTAGCAATTACTCATTGAGTCAATTTCTATGTAATACATTTTGATTTTGAGGACTTAATGAGAAAATTACACTTTATGGTTTTAATTTCTTGTGTGTTTGTCAATTTTCATCATTGATATATATATAGATAGATATATTAATGTATGAAAATTGACAAACACACACGTATATATATATATAATATATATATATATATATATATATAATATATATAAGATATATAATATATATATATATATATATATATATATATATATATATATATATATATATTATATATATATCCCTTTGTGTCATATTTTGGGGCTTGCCATATGACATGTTTGAATACTCATATTTTCATGTCCTCCATATCTTGTGTCATCATGTCATGTGACTTAGATATGAATCAATACACGAAAATTGTTAATTATTACATAAATAATGAAAATACTTATGTTGTAAGAATTTTATAAAAATGTCAAAAAGATAATAAAGTATTCAGATAGGGTGCATAAATTTCTCTATAATAAGTGTTTTCTAGATTAATATTAAATCTCTTGTAATAATTATTAACTATAAAAGTTAATTTTAAAACTAATTTAAATTTCTTGTAATATTTATTAATTACACAATTTAATTTAAAAGCTAATTAAGGTAAATATCATTTTACTTGAAACTTGCATTTCTTTGCCACTCATTTCATCATTTTTCATAAGTCATTTAAATAAATATAATAATAAAATAATTTTTTAATAAAATAAAATTCTAATAAGAAACTCAACGCTCTATACACTTGGTCAATCGGGGATGTGGCCTGCAACTTCAAATGACCTGCGGCCCCTGAGGTTTTGAGGGTTTAGGTTTATAATTTTTGGTAGCTGTTGTCAACGGCATGTCTGAAGTCAGATCATTGAAGCATTGCCGGGGCAATCTAGGTAGCGTTTGGTGAGAGGGAATTGTTCTCCTTGGTTGCCCTCAATAGTTTTTTATTCCCAGCTGCAAAGTTATCCAAAACCAAAGTCATCAAGGTTACTGGGAGCTCCGGACCTTAGGCTGATCTAGAAACCTGTTATCCTAAAAGGAGTCATCACCTCAGCAGTTGACAAACAATCCTTTAAGCTATTTTTTAGTATTATATGAAGAATATGGTCAACCCAAGAGGATTTGGGGAAAAAATATCCAGTCGGAAACCCTCAATCTGCCTCAACCATAACTTAGAGCTCAATAGAGTTGTGGGAGAAGGGTTTCAAGTTGAAGAAGAAACACTTCATCAAAAAGGTTAGTAAGGCCATACTATCATTGATACTTAATGGATGTTCCAATTCAAAACACTAAATAAATGGTGCACAATATTTGGTTGGGCATCCTAGAGGTAGGAAGTTCAACCTAGCTTTCATAAAGGCTTGGGTCGAGAAGCAAATCTTTCCCATTGTAAAGAAACCTCCAAAGGTGGTTCTATTAATGAGGGTTTGGATACATTTGATTTTAAAGTAGGAAGTAGAGGCCAAACAAATGGCACCAAAGGTATGGAAATTTGATTCTACATCTCTCCTATTTAAATTATAGTCTCCTTTATTTGATACTTAGAGGGAAAGACTAGATGAGGTCCCAATTTAGGTAAGGCTTCTAGGTCTACTAACAAATTATTGGGATGCTTTAGTTTTCATGGACCTAGGGAAATCTTCAAGGAAGTATCTTGAACATGATTACTCCTTCCTCTTGATAGGGATTAGATGCATAGCTCACATTTTGTTTCTCATAGACCTCTGCATGGGGTTATCGAAAGACATTGACATTGGGAAAGGGGTGGAAAAAATACAAATGTTGGACTAAGAGAGGGTGCCATTTTGATGCAGGAGATGCAATAGATACATGCATCTAGTGAAATAATGTGAGCTCCCATTCCATGAAAGGGCTCAGATAACCCCCACTAAGAGAAAGAATTATGGTCCAAGGAGAAAGGAGTTTATGCCCATGGTAGAGGATCTAGTCGTGCAATTGTCATATGGTCTTTCCTGGTCGAGAGAAATCAAAGCCCAAAGTGGATGATTGGTGGCTGGAAAACCAAAAATAGAGTAGGACACATAAGCTAAAGTTACTCCCTCATTCTCTCTTTGTTGTCCCCCCTCCCCTGTGCTTATTGATTCACATGATGCACACAATTTTACAACAAATTATGGGTCATGTCCTTTCACTAAATATTCTCACATTGGGTCTCTCCCCCTCGAGTTCCTTTCCATTGTCCAATATCCTTTGAATTTGTTGGCCTGCAATGGAAAGCCTCTCTTTTCCTATGACATGAACACCCACATCCCCATGTGTGAACTTAGGTGCGTGACATAGTATATAACCTACGATCCTCCTCCATTCTTCCTCACCCTAACATTCTATTGAAGGGTATAAGGAAGCTTTGTATCTCCTCTGAGGAAAACAAAGGTAGGGGTAGAAAATCACATTTTTAAAAAGCAAGAGAGAAATCTCATGAGGACCTAGCTACAGGAAACACCAAACTATTCAAGTGGCACTTAGAGTTGTGAAATCCCCTAGAGGGGTTTCCAAATGAAACTTATCTCTCTAAACTATAGAGGGTTAGCATACACCTTCAAAAGGAGTGCTTTGAAGAGGTTTGTAGATATCAACTCCCCTGATCTATTTTCCTTGCAAAAAATGATAGGAGACAAAGATTTTATTACTAGATGTCTTGAATCTCTTATGGGTGGATGATCATTCATCAAATCAGATGTAAGAGTAAGGTTAGCTAGTTTGGATGTGGGTTGGAATGGGAGGGTCATTCAAGTGATTTTTTTTTTAGAGTATGAAGCTGGGCCTGAGGATGGATGTTGTTTCTGTGGAGCTTGGCACTTTTATCTCTATCCTTGATATATATAGTCCTTTTATAAATTGAAAGGAGATATGGAACTGTCTTTTTGTCTCCTTCTTAAAATCAAATAATCTTATTTTAGGAGGAGATTTGAACTTATCTTTGGGCAAAGAGGAATATTGGGGTCCTAGAGCTAGGCCATATACCCTTATCAAATAATTCCATAACAAAATTGACAGGAGTGGGCTGGTGGATGTGGAAATTGTCAAAATAGTCTCATCATGGAGAAATTGGCATACAAGGGAAGACAAAGCTACAAAGAGAATCGATAGATTTCTTATCTCTGAATCCCTATTGGAAAAATTCAATCTTATGAAACAATAGGTAGGATTGTGGGGTGTCTCATATTATTTCCCAATATTTCTAGAGATAAAGGGAGCTTTCATGAAGCTAGCCAACACATTTAAAATGAACTCAAATTAGTCAGAAGAAGAAGGATTTTATAAACCTTTTCAAATCCCACTGGGAAGTCTTTAATCCCCAAGAAGGACCCTTAACAACTGAATAGTTTGAAGCTAATATAGAGCTCATCAAACAAAAATTGAAGGAATGGGACAAAAAAAATAATTTAGAAAATGGTAAGGAGATGGAAGGTATATAGGCTCAATTATAGTTGTTTTCCAGTCGGGAAGGGGAAGGTTTTGAATCAGATGAAGCTAGAGTAGAGTTAAACAAAATGGAAAAAAGGATAAATGAGACTTTGAAGGATAAGGAGGCTAAATGTTGACTCAAAAGAATGGCAATATGGCTAGAATTTGGGGATGATAACACAAAAAATCTTCCACGTTTATGTCAACGGCATAAAATTGTGCAGCACTTTATGGAGCCTCAAGGATGCTGAGGGTAGAGAAGTCTCAAATTTCAATGGGCTTGCAAATATAGGAAATAACTATTTCCAGAGCCTCTTTTGTGCTCCTTAAGATACCTCTATAGTCAAAATTATTAGAACAAAATGCTTTTTCCTAGGTCTTTTGATGAAGATGAGAGAAGATCCCTAATGGAAGAAGTATGTGAGGTTGAGCTCAAAATTGTATTACACAATTTTCAAAAGGACAAAATTCCAAGGCCAAATGTATGGATAGTTAAATTTTTCATGGATCTGTATGGAATTATTAGGAGTGATATACTATCAGTCATAGAACAATCTAGGAGGGAACAAAGAATGCTAGACATCAAAGGGATT
>APFE030864986.1:14658-32010 GCA_000404065.3 Pinus taeda | reverse complement strand
AAACATGTGTTAGTGATTATATCTAGTCCATTCATTATCAAATCACATAATGATAAGTCATTATGATCCTGATCCATCATTAGCTTTCATCCATCAACATTGAAACTAATCACAATCAACCAATCTGAATATGTAGAGTATTGTTACAAGAAAACAGTCACTAGAACACATTGCAGAACCCTGAATACTGCAACAAAAAATAGAACCCTTATAGATCATACTTCAGAAGATATACGCTACATCCATAAGCCGAACCAGTGTGTATACACTTTTTTACCAAGGGAAACCAGTGTACAGATCTGAAAATTCCATTTTGTGATGTATACACCACTTTTGTATGTTGAACCAACGTGTATACGTTGTTTTACCAAAGCCAACCCGCGTACAGATCTGGAAATGCTAACTTAGAGCATCACAACTATTTCAGACTTCATTCATACCCAGATCATCACATTTACATAATAAAAACATGTGTTAGAATTCAGATCTAGAATGTTCAAGATCAAACCACATAATGATAATATATTTAAGTCTTCATGATCTCGATCCATCAACCTTCATCAGCCATATAGGTGCATCCTTAGTTCAGATTAGAAACCCATAACCTGCATACTTGATCTCACACTTCATCAGATATTCAATCCTTGCTTGACCTGGCCTAATGATCTTCTCCTCCTTATATAGTTTTAGGCCTTTCTCAATACCATGGACCAAAACCACTTACGACCAATACCTTGGAACAATACCATGGACCAAATACCTTGGGTTAGATACCTTGGACGAAAGAAATACCTTGGACCCAAAAACTTGTTTTCCCAAGATATATGCACTTTTCCTTCTGTGAAAGTGTGTGTGTACGTATACGCTCCTTTTGTTCAATGAAATTACGTGTATATGCAGGTTGGTCAAGGTGAACTTGCGTATACCTTTCTTTCTTGATTTTGTGTGGCCTGAAACTATAATTCTTTGTTGTTAACCTACATTACTTTGATCTTTCATCTGAGTGAGTTTCCATCAGGGACAACACCTATATCATAATGCCAACAATCTCCCCCTTTGGAGTTGATGGCAATGTTAACTTGCTGCACTATGAACTGTCATCTTAGTGAGTTGCCATTGTACATTACTTCTGAACTAATTCCTTTGAACTGCCTTGCATCACATCTGTTAACACAACTACCATGTATTCTATCACATCCGATATCTCTTCCCTGCATCACTACCATGTATTCTATTCACATCTAATATCTCTTCCCTGCATCACATCTGTTAATACAACTACCACGTATTCTATCACATCTGATATCTCTTCTTTAGATTCATATGGTTACCATATACAAGAGAGATGTTAAGTGGGTTGCCATCAAGTACAACACATACATCATAATGCCAACAATCTCCCCCTTTGGACTTGATGGCAACAACAACACCAAGTCACTATCCCCCTTTGACATCAAGGGCAAAGGATCACACTCCCCCTAAGTGCATGCTGAATTCTCTAATATGCTGAAGTGTTGATTGAGCTCCCATGATCGAGTCCATGCTCCCCCTGAGCATAAGCAAAGAAGCAAACAAATCTATACATACATCACAAATGACCTTCCTATCACCAATGACTCATACATACATTCATTCTCCCAAACAAGTAGGGATATACTAAACTTGACTCATCCACCCAACCAAGTGGGGATATACCAATTGTTTATATATGACTGAAATATTACATCATCCTTCCCATGCATAGTGGCGGTACAAATTACATCATATGACCAAATGGGACTCATCAAAGGACTACAACGGATAGAGACAAATTATTACATCATGAGTCTTGATATGACCTTTACATTGAATGATATACATGTCATTTATAACAGAGACCAAATATCTAAACAAGACCATGATAGTCATCAACATCTATCATACACCATGTATGATCTGCTCCATAAGCATCTGTCAACAACGACCAACAACTTGTATATGTCCGTGTTAGTTTAAATATCATCAACCTGTGACAAAGTATGTTTGCATATAGATATCAACTCGTCCTCTTGATCTCATCAAGATCAACTTGCTTCATTTCCTTTCATGAATCAACTCAGCATACGTCATATCTCCAAGTAGTAACTAAACCATTCACACCATATCTTATGTGAAAACACCATAGTCATCACATGATCTTTCACAACAACATGTATCATCACTAGGGAACATCCCACATATGATAAGCATCAACCATGGTAATCATCATATATGAGTATTAACTATCATCATAAGGTAATAACTCATCATCATTATGTGACTAAGTAAGCCATGTATTCAAGTAGCTATGTCTTCATGCAACCTGCAATAACACCATTGTCTTGGCCAACCAATAATATGCAACTAGAGTAATCATCCATGTATCCATCAAAGAGATATCAATATGTATCTAGCAAACTATGAGCTCATGGTCATTTTGTCAAGATTTCTTGATATCACCAACAACAACAATCATCAACCATGTGAGAGCCAAGTTCTATAGGAATCCTGTATCATAACTGCACCATATGAACTTTATGCATCTTTGAAGGCATGATGATAACAACATAAAATAAATGAGTGGCTCATCATCAAATGATGAAGTTGTGTACTCAAGCTTTGTACTTCTCTTTGTCCTTATGAAGATCAACATATAGGTACTATATGCATCATCAAAGAGTCATCCACAATCATCCATAAATCTGATTTGAACACCAACTATGTGACCCCAAGAGTCATATGAGATTTTATCATGGGCAATTTATAACCATATCATAGCAAGATGTATCATTTAGCCATATAAGTATCATCATCATTGATTAGGTACCAAAGACTTCTAAACATAATTCCAACAATGCTTTATTAGAAGCATGGCATGTTCTCCCCCTGAACCTGTTCCACTTGTTCACTGTCAAATCTGATCATTGCATATATCAATAAGAAGTATCAAGGAATCATCATCAATACATCAAGTTATCAACAACTTGTTAGGATCAAAACACTTCTAAATAATATCCACAGACTGTAGTCATCTACGACAGAAAAAATTACTGATAATTGTCTGAAGCATATCACATCAGTTTTTCTGAGACTGTCCCACAACATTTTTCTCAAACTACATATACGCGATTGTGCAGCTTTGAACTCATGTATATACGCAGCTTGTCTTCATGAAACTTGCATATGATATTTAGAACATTGAAGTTTCATACTTTCGACTTCTCCTAAGTCTGTCATGTCTGTACACTGTGCCATGCCTCATTTTTTTGATTGTACTGTTATAGCTCCAAATATCACCCTTGGTATTTGTGATGCTTGTTTGATGGCCTAAGGCAACCCCTCCTTCTAGACTTGGTCCAAATATTTTAAAAACAGTGTTTTACTCCCTGTACACTACTTTTCCCTGTGATAAAAACGTGTACATGTGGGTCAGTCTATACCCAACCCACGTATATGTGTTAAGACACTTAAAAAAAATTAAATTCCCTTAATTATGGGCGGAGTTCACGGGTTTTACTGATTGATTACCTCCTAGTACCTGTGGCCCAACTGTTCCCAACTATTTCCCAACTAAAAAACTAATTTGGGAGAAGTACAAAAAGACTTCAATGGGAAGGCCTTAAGGAGGAGAGAAATGATAGAATTACTATACTGAGATTATCCCTTGATCAAGTCTGAAATATCCCTATGCTTCAATTGGCATCTCATGTTGTATCCGGCTCTCTGGGTGTACCGAACCTTGGTAAAGACTGCCACCAGTTTTACACCTTTTCAGTTAGTTTATGAGCTGGAATCTATTTTTCCTATTGAGTGCGAAATTCCATCCCTTAAGCTGGCGGTTGAGCTCCTTCCAGAGACCTCTACTCTCGAAGAGCGCCTCCTTCATTTGGAACATCTTGATGAGCAGCATCAAGATGCCGCCATAATCAATGAGGCTCATAAGAAAAGGGTTAAAACTCAGTACGATAAAGCTATCTTTCCTCGAGTCTTTTCTGAAGGTGACCTTGTCTTGGTCTATGACCAAGATAAAGATGCCTTGGGGGTAGGCAAATTCAAGTCTATGTGGTATGGTCCCTTTATATTGAAACAAGTTTTAGAAAAAGGGGCTTATGAATTAGTCGATTTTGAAGGGAACAAGTTGGCAGAGCCCCAAAATGGGCTCTACCTCAAGAAGTACTTTGCTTAGTTTACGTCCGAGAAAATGGCTTCTTTGTATATTTTGTATTTTTGTACATATTTTATTGGGATTTTTTGTGATATCGACACTTTTTTTATTTGCTTTGGCAGGTGTTGATGGATGACTTGGTCTATTTCAGATTCGCCGATGGTGCTAACTGGCACACTCGGAACCTTGCTTCCGCAACTTGGGTGATTTTTTATCCAACTGGTCAGTTGATGGTGTCAAGGGGAGTATGTATTGGTTCTACGTCAAATAATATTTCTGAATATACTGTCATCATTAATTTACTATCCGAAGCTATTTCTTATGGAATTGATTCGTTGGCAGTGTATCTTGACTCACAATTGGTAGTGTCACAATTGAATAACATTTATCGGGTTCAGGATCCTTATTTATATCACCAATTTTTGAGAGTGAGGGTGTTGAAAAGATCATTTTTTTTATTACTTATTTGCACATTCCACGATCTGACAATTCATTAGTGGATTCTATCACTAATCAAGCATTAGATTGGCATATCCTTCATTCATCAAGATAAAAACAAACATAAAAAATTTGGAACTATAATATATTATATATATATATATATATATATATATATATATACATATATATATATATATATATATATATATATTATATATATATTATATATATATATATATATATATATCATAAAGCTACCCGTGTGTACATAAAGTGTTTCAAAAATAATATACAAAATCGGGACTAAATGCCCATAATCATGTCCAGTCTATCTATGACCCGGCTCAGGATGAGCGGCTAAGAAGGTGACCACTGTGTTGGCCACACGTTGAAGAATGTGAACCCAGTCTCGTGGTACTCCTACCACGCGGTGCTACATCTCCTTAGGTAGGTCTTCTATGGCCACCATCAGTAACTAGTGAGTCAATCTCACCAAGTTTCTTTGGACTATGTATAAGACCCTCTTTGTCTTAGTAGCTACCTCTTTGGCACCTCTTCCGCGACACTTGTGCCACAGAAATTCATTTGGTCGTACTGGACCCACATCTGGAACATGATCATTATGTCAGTATTTTAATCCCATCAAAAATATCTTTAAGTTCATCTTCATATTTAAAAAACACAAAAAAATCTTAAAATTGATAAAACTTAAAAAATGGTTACCTATCTCTCCCCATGCTACGTTTGGTGGCAGCACCAAATTTGGATCTCCTCTGAAATCCATGCTAGCATAGGGATAGTCGTCCACAGTGATGATTTGTTATTCCCACGAGGAGAATAATTCATCATCTAAAGCAGTCCTCAACACGTCCCCGCCTCCAAGACATTTCATCAGGTCAGCCCACCTACCCATCCAAGGATCTCGGGGGCTATTGATAGAGACTGATACTCTGGGGCGTAGCCTAGGAACCTTCTCGAAGAAGAAGGAGCACAAAATGGTCCCATATTCGAAATGTTTGGTCTGTCCTTTCTGAATGGAGGATAACTGGCTCTTCATATTGGTAAGAAGAGGTGTACACCAATCAAAACCAGTGGTGAGACACTCCACGGCCAAGTTCATGGATACTTGTGACGCTTGGTCCAATGAGGCTGATCCATTTATCCTGGCTATGGTGAACAGTAAGATCCTCAGGGACAAGCTCTCCACATGTTTTATTGGAATCTGGCTTCCAATTTTCTCTAGATGCCCAGGACAGTATATATGTATGTAGTCTTCCACTAAAAGAATACCCCGTGTCTGGCTAGTTGAATGTACAACTTCTCCTCTCTGGGAGAGACCAGTGATAAAGTAAATATCATCTACCTCTATCCTCAAAGGCATTTGATCAATCATAAATGCATCATCTTCGATACTCCAATATTGGATTAAAATTTCAAGCAAATGGGAGTTGGCCTTCATATTGGGCATTTTGAAAAATTTCAATAAGCCACATCCCCTCAATGCATCCAAAGGCTGCTGATCATTCATAACTTCATTATCAATGGTAGTATGCTCCCTCTCTCTCCATGTGATTGTCATCCTGAAAGAAAATTTAATTTCAACTGTTAGATTTTTGTTTTGAAATTTCAAACTGCGTATACATGGGTCCCTTTCACACACAGTCGCGCGTAGGGCCTTCGTATAAGTGGGTTTATAATATTCAACCCGCGTATACGCTGCGTTGAAATTTTTAACATAAATTCCTATGGTTAAACCTCAATTAAAATTTCTAAAAACAATCATAAAGTAATGCAAGCTTGAATTGGGGGTTACCTGATGATTTTGATCCAATTTGAAAGGTCCAATTCTTTGGGGGGTAAGTTTGCTCTTTTTTCTCCACAGCTTTTGCTCTCAACACAAATGGTACAAATGGTCAGTCAAAAAGTCATTTTATAAGCTTTGAAAATGTCAAAATTTTTCAAAACTTGATTTTTTTCGTCTCATGAATCTTTTAACTTTGAGCTTGGATTTTTGGGAATAGGTTGTTTTTTCAAGACATTTTGGATGCTTCTTTAGAAATTTCACATCAGTTCCATGACTGCTGACCCATCATGGCAGGTATTGTTTACTCACTGGCATATAGGTTAGGGATACCATTTTTTCCATTTCATTTTGCATACTAGCCTCCATTTGTCGATACACTTGCCATAGGGTAGATCCCATCATGTTACGGTTAGTAAACCATGTTCACTTGCCGATTTTTAAATCATGACATGATGGTAGAGCCATCCTTTACATGGGCATCGTATTTAGCACCTCACTGACATTAGTTTCCCATGCTGTTTTATTGAATAGGCTCGGGAGTCCTCTCTAGTCCTTCCATGACTTGTGCATTGAAGACTCATTTCTCTTTGCTTCTTCGCTTTGTTTTGGCCTTATACCCTAGAGGCTCCTTTGTGTTGAGTTGTACTACTGCATTGCATTTTGACCATTTGCACCTTTTGGCCTTGAGCCGACTTCACTTGGACTCGTGTTTAAGCCACTTTGTGACCATACCTTTTGCAAACTCAAACTTGCAATCCCTTAGCTTCTGCAACTTGACACACTCTCAGACCCATGGAAGGAACATCCCTTTGAGTGTCCTTGACCAACTTTGCCTCCCTGTATTAAGCATAGGATTGTTCCCATCCCAGGAACTAGATCATCTGTTTCACTGATACTCGTTCTTTCCATTATACTATAGCATTCTTTTATTCTTTTTCCAGCTTAAAGAAAAAGACAAAAAAATTATATATTCCAAAAAGAGCGGGAACAGGACAACATTTCCATATATTGTTGGCAGCTAGAGTTAGTTGTGTCGCCCTTGAACAAAGCACTCAAAAGAAAGTCTCTCCTCCATTTGGATGGGATTTAGTTTGACTTAGGTACACGTTAACCTTATTATTGAGTCAGTTCTCCTCTGATTGGTTATCTCTTCCAATCATATGGAGAGTTCGCTCGTGCCTCCTATATGATGAACTTATACAGAGTTATCATATGCTTCCAAATAGTCATCACTGAGTCGTGCTTTTGTTCAAGGGAAGTAAGCCTGAGTTGGCCTCTCTACAGTGTCTCTTGACCTATTTTTCATTCGGCCATCCCTGGTTGTTAGTGTCTTTTTTTTATCACATCACTTATATTGGTCCTTTACTTGTGCCGGTTTGATAAGGTCTCCATTGACTTCTTGTTGGCGGGTCTTGTCCTTATCGACGACGACATATTTCTCTGAGGGTAGGCCTAGAGCTGCACCCTAGCCCTATTTTCATTATTGATAGGTCACCTTGTGCTCAGCATCGATCGGTATCATGGGTCTTTGACTGAGTGGTTTCCCTTGTGTTTGACATCAGCTTTCATTATCACACATTGGGATTCGTGCAATGCCTTGGTTTCCATTTGACCGTATTGGTGGATACCTCGCCTCTGTGTCAACTTTCATTATTGGTTGGTTCAAAGTGTTTCTATCATGCACTAGCTACATCTTATGCATGCTGGAAATGTGCTTCGGTCGGGTTACTACATCTTGTTTCGTCTGATTCCTTCCACATTATTGGCCTACAGGTTACACTCGCAGTAGATTGATGAAGGATGCCTTAATGCCTTCCTTCTAGCAGATCTTTTCCTATTGACTATGACTCATTGGTCTAGGGCAATGATCTAGAGTCCATCTGGAAATACCTTGGAGTTTGCAGTCATCAGTGGCAGATACTTCACTATTGACAGTGGGAAGCCATCATTGTCCCCTGATTGGTAGATTCTTCCAAGTGTTCGACCTCAGCTCATTTATTCACACTTGTTAGATTGTACTGGGTACCTTGACTCTCATTATCATTATCAGTGAGTAGTACCATGGTGGTTGGTGAAGACCTCGGGTTGTATCAACATTCTTTGGTTCACTTGTTTGTTGCTCCTGTTGCTGCTAGTTGACACCATTCCACATTATATGTTGCAGTCCTTCACAACAACATCTTATATGCTGGCATCCGAGTTGTGATGTAGTATCATCTTATTCTATCATGTTCATTTGGTACTATTGGGATTAGTTTTTGACATCAATGATCAACTTCATATTCCAACTTCATTGATCATCTTCTTATATGTGATATTCAAACATATACTTGTTCGATCATGATTAGATGATCCATTATGT
The DNA here is from genome assembly GCA_000404065.3 of Pinus taeda. Taxonomy (NCBI): domain Eukaryota; kingdom Viridiplantae; phylum Streptophyta; class Pinopsida; order Pinales; family Pinaceae; genus Pinus; species Pinus taeda. Next base: position 23,220 of record APFE030864986.1, on the reverse strand, counting down.
ACTTTCAGTTCTTTATACATGTAAACATAGTGGATCTGCTTGTACTTGATATGTGGACATGCTTTACTTTCGTTGAGCATGGTTATGCCTGCCTCAAATAGTTGTTTCTTTCTGATCTTCTTTTTGATGGCTTGGTAGGCTGAAATTTGGTGAAGTCCTTCTGAGTTTTTGACAGGTTTCCTTTCCATATACTTAATACATTTCGGCCATCTTGTACTCCTTATGACCTCATATATTATGGGGCATCTGTTATAGCTCCCAATATCACCCTTGGTATTTTTTATGCTTGGTTGATGGCCTAGAGAAACCCCTCCTTCCAGACTTGGTCCAAATATTTTAAAAACAGTGTTTTACTCCCTGTATGCTACCTTTCCTTGTGATAAAAGCATGTACATGCAGGTCAGTCTATACCCAACCCGCATATATGTGTTAAAACACTTAAAAAAAATTAAATTTCCTTAATTATGGGCGGATTTCACGGGTTTTATGTATTGATTACCTCCTAGTGCACGTGGCCCAACTGTTCCCAACTATTTCCCAACTAAAAAATTAATTTGGGAGAAGTATAAAAAGACTTCAATGGGAAGGCCTTAAGGAGGAGAGAAATGATAGAATTACTATACTGAGATTATCCCTTGATCAAGTCTAAAGTATCCTTGTGCTTCAAGCACTTCCCCAAGTTCAGGAAATCCTTGTTTCCTTGAGCATTGATAATTTTTCACTTGTTGGAGATATCATGGTATTGATTATGGAAGGAGGTTGTTGAAGACTGGGACTGGACGGACCTGGAGGACGGTTCCACTTGGAGCCAGAAGAGGAAGACTCAGGTGAACTCTTTCCATCTTTACTATAGTTTTATACAATAAAATGAAATGTTGTCTTGTTCCTGAGATCGAATTTGTTTATGCATCATATGTTATTGTTATGGTTTATATATGAATGACTATTTCAATGTAACTAACCATCTACTTATATGATATAAAGTTGATTTCACTAAAATTCTTTATCTATATGCTGCTATGTGTATTCGAATTGGTTGATTAGCAGGTTTGAAGACCATTAGGAGTTGCAGAGGGTTTGAACCCTGGCTAGAACTACCCAAATGAAGGACATCCGGGTATGTTCATCCTCTCATAGTTAGTTTGTTTAGGCATGTTGCCTGAGTTGTATGTGTGTTTCTTGTTGTAGATTACTCCTGCTCTGATAGGGTTCTGACCCAAAGCCCTAGGGGACTTATTCCCTAAACATGCACTTCCTTCTTCTTCCATATCTTCAAGTGTGATGATGTTTTCTCCTTTTGGTATGGTGCCCGATATTTTCTCTTGCATTCCTTTGCTATATGTCCAAGCTTGTTACAGGCATAACATATTACATGTTTCATATTTCTTCTATAGCAGTCAATGGCTTTGTGACCAAACATATTGTAAGAAAAACAATATCCCTTAAAGTACCTAGAAGCTGATGATCCTCTTGTGTGATGGTCTTGAACCACTCTACTTCCTCATCTTGCTGCAATGTGTCCAAGATTATGACATATAAAACATTCAACATTAATCATTTGAGGAAATAACTGACTATCACTTCCATAGCTAGGAATAGAAGAATTTATTTAAAGAATTTATTTCCTTGGTTGTTGATGGGATTGGCCTCTCATCTCCTTTTTGAGCATTTCAGGGTTTACATTAGAGTTCCTTTTCTTAGCTTGTGAGTTGGATTCACCTTCAACAGATTCATGGAAACCAAGACCAGATTTGATTGCAGGAGACCTTTGACTACTAAGAATATCATCCAAAATCTTAGTACTATCTTGAAATCATAAAAGCTTGTCCTTTTCTTCTAATTTACCTTTTAGTATATTTACCTCAACCTGATGTTGCTCTTCCTTTACAAGATACTGATTCTTCGTGATTTCTTCAGTTTTTCTTCCTTCTTCCATCTGTTGCCTTAATTCAAGAACTTCGTTTTCTTGTTTTTCAAGAGCTTGGAGTAGTTCTTCATTCTGCTTATTTGATTTTTCAAGATCTTCTTTTAGCGATAGGATCTTAGCTTCAAGACTTTCATAGTAACAGGATCTATTTTCGAGTTTCTTGATTGTTGTGCTCCTTTCATTTACTTCATTTCCTAATGATTTCACTTCATCCTGCTCACTTCTTTTCCTTGAATTGCTTCCTTACTTTGTTTCCTTCCTCTAGTTGAGCTTTTAGTTTGGTAGTTTCTTATTTGAAGGCACATTCCCTTTTGTCCAATAGATCTTGTTGATCTCTAATTTTGTCCGTAAGTCTTTTAAATTCTGCCTCTATTTGATCTCTTTCTTCCTCACCCATAAGAGAAAATTCAGTGTTTTGCTATCACTTTCATCATCTTCAAATGGATGGAGAAATGTATCACTAGAGGATAACAAATTCATACCTAGTAGTTCTTTTTCTTGTTCATCTTCACTCTAAGGTGATTCTAAATCTGAAGAGTTGCTTCCACATAATCCCCAATTGATTCTCCCACTGTCATAGTTCCTTTGAGATGTCTGCTTCTTCTAAGGTGATTTCTTCTTTCGCTTCTTTCCCATTGTTCTACGGATCTCCTTCAAGCGATCAAGCTTCTACCAAAGGACCTACTCTGATACCAATTGTTGGAAATAATACTGAGAGGGGCGGGTGAATCAATATTAGTCAAGTCAAAAATATTTTTCATTTCATACTCAAATTTTTGTATACGCTACTTCCATGTGGGTAACTCGCGTGTACACGCAACTATGCTTAAGGAAACAAGCGTATATCCAATAGACTAATGATTCAGTTAATTCATCATATATTGATCTTTAATCTGTGCATCCGTAATTTATTAAACATTAAATAGTAACTATATGTAGTTAATAATAGAGTGAACCATCACAGACAAGAAACACACATGAACACCAAGATTTAAGGTGGAAACCCAATGTGGGTGAAAAACCACCTGTTGTTGTCGTCTCTATCTTGTTTTAGTATTAAGAAAAACTGTTTACAACATTATACTGGTGTAGACTCATACCAGTACACAGGCTACTACCTGTAGAAGGCTACAACCTTCTCTCGATCTCCAGCTTCTACTGGAAGGGAGCTACAACCCCCTGGATTTTGTACTGGACAATATGTTTAACAATATGTAGGTGCTGGCCTACAGAAGGCTACAACCTTCTCTCTTCCTCCAGGGACCTCATTTCATAAATTTTCAGACTGGATACTCCTAGAGCACAACATCATAATTTGAAGGCCACATTTCATCCAATTTTCATACTGGACCCATCAACAACATTGAAGCTCAAAGTCAATCACCACTGCAATACATCCATAAACTATATTTGCATCAACCAATCACTGAAACTCAATCTGAATCAACGAAACTCAATCAATCACTGACAACCTTTCAACCTCTGACACAACTAAATCAATCATTCATTCATACTTTAACCAATCAACTGCAACAAATAGATCAGTACATAGTTATGAGTTACATTATCATTTAGAATCAGTTGTCATCTTAAAACCATGCTTCAGATTGTATACACTATTTGGCAGAAGCCAGCTTGTGTGTATATGCAACTTCCTTGAAGCAAACCAGTGTGTGTATCTGCAAACACTTTGCTACACTTCCAGACTTTAGACATAATCACACATAGAGGATGAAACATGTGTTAGTGATCAGATCTAGTCCATTCATTATTAGATCACATAATGATAAGTCATTATGATCCCGATCCATCATTAGATTTCATCCATCAACACTAAAGCTAATCACAATCAACCAATCTGAATATGCAGAGTACTGTTACTAGAAAATAGTCACTAGAACATAATGTAGAACCCTGAATACTACAACATCAAATAGAACCCTTATTGTTGGGTGTGGAGCCCGATTATCTTCTGTATTCAAAGGTTTCAGCTGGATGTATACCCCAGGAAGACTGTACACCCCTCCACGTGGGGGGTGCGGTGGGGGACTTGTCCCCCTCGCGGGCGTCCGGGGGCGCTAATCCCCCCCGGTTGGGGGTCTGGGGGCTAGCGGTCCCCCGGCGGGGGTTCAGGGGTAGCGATGTTGAAGCTAAAAATAGATGTAAAATTTCCTTGTAAAAGTCTAGTAATTTATAGTCAATCTGGTCCGTTCATTAGGAAGATCATCTGACGGTAGAAGTTATGTTTAATTTAGGGTTTTTTGCCCGAGAAGGCAACCCCTCACTATATATGAGGGAATTGTATTGCGTCTATGTATATCTATATTCTGAGTGAGGAAGAGAGAGGAGATTGAGAGCGAAGAGGGTGATACAACAGATCTGTTATAGGTTGTATCTCTTTAGTTTGATGGATAATATAATAAAAGAAGGACTCATTGATTCTCTGTGGATGTAGCCCAAACTGGGTGAACCATGTATAGCTGTGTCTCTCTTGTTTTATGTGTTTTTTGTGTTTATATTTCTGAAATATTTTACGTGTTCCATTGCTCTGTAATATATAATTTTCTAAGACTTATAGATCATACTTTAGAATATATACGCTACATCCATAAGCCGAACCAGTGTGTATATGCTCTTTTACCAAGGGAAACCAGCATATAGATCTGCAAATTCCATTATGTGATGTATACACCACTTTTGTATGTTGAACTAGAATGTATACGTTGTTTTACCAAAGCCAACCTACATACAGATCTGGAAATGCTAACTTAGAGCATCACAACTATTTTAGACTTCATTCATACCCAGATCATCACATTTACATAATAAAAACATGTTTCAGTATTCAGATCTAGAATGTTCAAGATCAAACCACATAATGATAATATATTTAAGTCTTCATGATCTCGATCCATCAACCTTCATCATCCATATAGGTGCATCCTTAGTTCAGATCAGAAACCCATAACCTGCATACTTGATCTCACACTTCATCAGATATTCAATCCTTTCTTGACCTAGCCTAATGATCTTCTCCTCCTTATATAGTTTTAGGCCTTTCTCAATACCATGGACCAAAACCACTTAGGACCAATACCTTGGACCAAATACCTTGGACCAATACCACAGACCAAATACCTTGGGTCAGATACCTTGGACCCAAAAACTTGTTTTCCCAAGATATACGAGCTTTTCCTTATGTGAAATTGCGTGTGTACGTATACGCTCCTTTTGTTCTATGAACCTGCGTGTATATGCCGGTTGGTCAAGGTGAACCTGTGTATACCTTTATTTCTTCATTCTTTGTGCCCTAAACTATAATTCTTTGTTGTTAACCTACATTACTTTGACCTTTCATCTGAGTGAGTTTCCATCAAGGACAACACCTGTATCATAATGTCAACAATCTCCCCCTTTGGACTTGATGGAAATGTTAAATTGTTGCACTGTGAACTGTCATCGTAGTGAGTTGCCATTGTACATTACTTCTGAACTGATTCCTTTGAATTGCCTTGCATCACATCTGTTAACACAACCACCATGTATTCTATCACATCTGATATCTCTTCCCTACATCACTACCATGTATTCTATTCACATCTAATATTTGTTCCCTGCATCGCATATGTTAATACAATTACCATGTATTCTGTCACATCTGATATCTCATATGTAGATTCATCTGGTTACCATATACAAGAGAAATGTTGAGTGGGTTGCCATCAAGTACAACACATACATCATAATGCCAACAATCTCCCCCTTTGGACTTGATGGCAGCAACAATACCAAGTCACTCTCCCCCTTTGACATCAAGGGCAAAGGGTCACGCTCCCCCTAAGTGCATGTTGAATTCTCTGATATGCTAAAGTGCTAATTGAGCTCCCATGATTGAGTCCATGCTCCCCCTGAACATAAGCAAAGTCTGCAAAAAGATGTTCTAAAGAAGTACATGACTCTATACATACATCACAAATGACCTTCCTATCACCAATGACTCATACATACATTCATTCTCCCAACGAAGTGGGGATATACTAAACTTCACTCATCCTATTATGAAACCAGCTCAAAAAAAAGATAGAAACGATAGATCAACGCCTTAGAATTCAGCCTCTTCGAGGGGGCAACCTCCTTTACATTACATAAATGAACAGTTCTTGGATGATACAAATGAAACGACCTCCTTTCTATATATAGGAGTCTAAGGGGTCATAACATAATCAGAGCCGACATGACAATAATAATGTAAGGGCACAATAATAACAATAGTGGGCTTCTATGGGGCACATTAGTAACAATATGGGCACTACATGGGTACATAAATATAATTAGTGGGTTGTACTAATAACAATAAGGGATTATACTAGTAGTATAGGGGCCTAACATGCCCCTCTCCTTCAAAAAGCGTTGTCCTCAACGCTCGAGTAGTTCTTGATGCTTCTGTATAAAATTCTTGTCCTCCTATGTGGAATCTTCAATTTGTAAGTTCTTCCACTTGATGAGATACTCTGAAATTGATCGATTTCATAGCTGTTGGGTTCTTGTTTCCGTGACTTCTCTAGGTTCCAATATGATTTTTCCTTCCTCTTCAATTTCTGGAAATATTGTTTGAATTGGGATCTTTTGCAACTTTTGAATAAGTGGCCTTACTTCTTCATCCTTCTTCCATTTCCTCTTGAAGAGTCTTCCTATCTTTTCTTGAGAGTGCATCTGCAACAAAATTTTGGTTCTATTTTCTATAGATGATGTCAAAGTCATAACCCAACATATTTGTGAGACATTTTTCTGTTATTCTAAAGATAATAGTTGTTCTAAAAAGTATTTAAGACTATCATGATCCATTTTTACCTTGAAGAGTCTTCCCATTCAGTAAGGTCGCCATTTTTTAAGTGCATGTAGTATTGCCAACTTTTCCTTCTCATAAATAGCTTGCTTGAGATGTCGCAGTAAAAATACCCAATCACCTACATCAAAACATTTTTCACTACAATGTTGATCTACCTGTTGCTTCGTTTGATTTTGCACCAAAGTGGCGTTATCCTTTAAAAGTTGGAGAACTTGTTGTTGATGCTCGATGTGATCTTTCACTGCTTGAACCTTTTTCTTCTTGGTATGTCCTTCTATCTCTAGAGTTTGAGGAGTGGTAATTTCTTCCAATCCTTTACAAGATATGGTTGGATTCATTTCTTGATGCTCGATGTGATCTTTCACTGCTTGAACCTTTTTCTTCTTGGTATGTCCTTCTATCTCTAGAGTTTGAGGAGTGGTAATTTCTTCCAATCCTTTACAAGATATGGTTGGATTCATTTCTTGAGTCTCTGGGGTGGGGTCCTAGCGTATATCCTCTTCTTTTGATGTTTATTGATCCTTTTCTTCCTCCTCTTTATATTCTATGTCAAATAATTTCTTCTCAACACACTTATGACCCTTAGTGCATTTTCTATCACAATTGTAACAAAGCCCTTTTTCTCTTTTTTCTTCCAATTGTTGTGGTGTAACCCTTGTAGATTGTGGAAGGCTAGGAGAAACAACACTTCCATCTTTATAGTTGTGAGGGGTATGCTTCCTAGTTTTCATAATTTTGCTTTCCACTATGTCACAAAGCCCTTTTACTCTTTCCAATTGTTGTGGTGTTGCTCTAAAGAACATGTTGCTCTTTGTATCCTCATAATGTGCTATCATTTTCTCCGTGAAAATTGACCACGTAACAAGTTGTTTACGAGAACAAAGCCCTTCATACCATAAAAATTCATCTAGTTCTAAATATGAAGATGCAATACATACCTTTTGTAACAGTGGCACACCATGTAGATCAAAATAAGTATCCAATTTATCGGATCCTTGCCATCAAACTTCCTCATCTTGCTTTTTCTTGATTTTAGGAGCTCTATCTTGAAATGTGATTCGTTCTCCACATTTCACTAGTTTCAATCCCACTTCTTCACCCCTGTGAGCATCACCCGATGCAATGAGTGCTAAGTGAACTATTCAAAAATCATGAGAAATTAGTCAGTTACGACTTCCTCTCATGGAAATGGTCATACGTTTGAATGACTTACTTAACGCAGTTGAATCCCAAAATGATATCTAATATAATGCACTGCGTAATCCCCCATACTTAAATTCAAAAAGAGTCAAGGGATCTCTAACTTGAATGGTTCATGAGGCACAATACCTGCTAAGGTTTTTCAAATGGGGTAGCAAGCTAAGTGGGCTTGATTGTGGAAAAACTCCACAGTTAAGCGCGCTTGAGCCAGAGGAGTTCTGGGATGGGTGACCTCCTGGGAAGTCCTGTTTACCGGGTGCAAGCCCCGGAAGTGATGATTGATGCTATGTGATTCGTTCTCCACATTTCACTAGTTTCAATCCCACTTCTTCACCCCTGTGAGCATCACCCGATGCAATGAGTGCTAAGTGAACTATCAAAAAATCATGAGAAATTAGTCAGTTACGACTACCTCTCATGGAAATGGTCATACGTTTGAATGACTTACTTAACGCAGTTGAATCCCAAAATGATATCTAATATAATGCACTACGTAATCCCCCATACTTAAATTCAAAAAGAGTCAAGGGATCTCTAACTTGAATGGTTCATGAGGCACAATACCTGCTAAGGTTTTGCAAATGGG